>JAHRHZ010000087.1:36686587-36842433 GCA_024137785.1 Ginglymostoma cirratum
TCAGATGGAGGGTCTAGGCCCGAAACGTCAAGCTTTCCTGCTCCTATGCTGCTGCTTGGCCTGTGTTCATCCAGCTCCACACCTTGTTATCACAGGAATAGTCCATGCAGCCCATCAAGCTTGCTATACCATTCGGTTCAATCATGGCCAATTTGAAAACTTCAAATGACCTGTAGCCACCACAAGACCATTACCAAATGGATACAGGTAATCAGACACCCATCAACCTCTACCTTAAACACACACAAAGACCTAGCTTATAGAGTTCTCTTTGGAAGAGAATTCCAAAGATTCAAAACCCTCACGATAAGATAATTTCTCATCTCAGACACCCTTATGTTCCAATTGTGCCCCCTGGTCCCAGACTCTCCAACCAGGGGAAACATCTCATCTACATGTACACTTAAGTTTTTTAAAAGTTTTTGTTTTGAAAAGAAGTGTCAATGAGATCACCTCTCTGAAATCCAAGAGAACACAGGCCTACTTTGCGCAAGTGCTCGTCAGAGGACAGTCCCAGTGTACCACGAACAAGATTGCTGAATCTTGTTTGCGTTCCCTTTATGGCAATAATAACTTCTTTCAAATAAAAGGAGCCCAAAACCGTATGGTACTCCAGGAGTGGTGTAACAAAACTACCATAGAATCGAACCCAGTCATCACTAATCCTGTAGTCAAATGCTTTTCTAATATAATTCCATTAGCTTGCTGCACCTGCAGATTACCCTTTCCAAACTCTTCCTACTTTAAAAGAAACAAACATGCTGTTCCATCTACCAAAGCAGAGGACCCCACATTTTTCCACATGATATTCCATCTGCCACGTTTTTCCCTATTCACTAAGCCTGTCCAAATCCTCCCAAAGCCCCTTTACGTGATTGTAAAAACAGAATTTCCCACATAGGTACGACTCATTCTTTGGAAAATTTGACAATATTACGTTTGGTTCCAACCTCCAATTCATTGATATCTAGCTGGAGCTCAAGTACTTATCTCTGTGGCATTCCACTATTCCCAGCCTGCCAATGCAAGAATGACCTACTTACTTCCACTTTGATCTGTCGCCAATCCTTAAGCCATGTCAAAACATTGCTTTCAATCCTATGTGCATTATTTTCCAATCAGCTTCCTGTAGTGGACTTTAACGAAGCCTTTCCGAAAATCTAAATAGACATATCCATCAGCTTTCCTTGATCAATTTTGTTGATAACATCTTCAATAAAATTCTGAGTTTGCCAACATGGCTTTCCATTTCTAAATCTATGCCGGCCACGCCAATCTCGCGTATTTATCCCATCTTTCATAGTAAATTCTGGCATTTTCCCAACCAGTGACGTAAGGTCAACACGTTTGGTCTGTCTGTTTGCGGTTTTCTCTCTTGTTCCCTTCTTAAATACTAGGGTGACATTTATTATCTTTCAATCCACAGGAATCATTCCAAACTTTAACTCTCCAATAATTTTAATTCACCAATGCATCAACTATCTCTATTGCCACATTCAACAATTTGTGGCATAGAATATTAGGTCCTAGGAACTTAGCAACTTTTCAATCCTGTTAATTTCTCCAGTCCACCTTATTAATATTAATTTCCTTAATCAATTCATTCTCCATAACCACTTGAATCCTTAGTTCTGTCTTTGCCAAATCTCTTTCCCATTATAAATTTTCCTGACACTGCCTGTAGTGGATCCATATTTGTTTTAGCCAAACATTTCCTTTTTTTACACAACTTCAGAAGCTTTTACAGTCAGTTATCTTCTTCACTGGATGGCATTCATATTCTATTCTCCATTTTCTCACTAGTTTCTTGGTTCTTTCGCTACATTCAAAAAAATCTCAATCCTTAGAATTAGTGCTATTCTGACAGTTTTAAATCTTATACAATCATAAGTTGCTTTACTAGCTATAGTTAGCTACCTTTTTTTTTTAAAACCTTGTATCTTGAAGGAATAGATTGTTGCTCCAAGTCATAAAATAGCCCCTTAAAGACTATTACCTAAAATCATGCTTTCTAATTTATTTTCCCAAATAAACCTCTGAATTTGCACCTCATGCCTTCAAAACTTCCCTATTTAATTTTAACATGCTTGCTTCAGATTGAACAATCTCACTTCCAAGCAGAAAACAAAATTCTAACATTGTGGTCACTCATCCCTAAAGGCTCTTTCACAACAAGATTATTAATTAGTCCTTTCTCATAATTGGTGCAGATTCAAGTCACCTATGAAATCTGCATTGCCCATACTACAAGCTTCTCTCATCGCCTGATTAATACCATGTCCCACACTAACATTACTACTTGTTGTCCTATAAATAATTCCAACTAATGTCTGCAGCCTCTTGCAGTTTCTTAGCCCCACTCAAACAGATTCCACATAATCAGAAAAACAATTTGAGATCCTCCATTACTGATGTACTGATCACATCCATCAGTGCAACTCCTTTTCCCTTAAGCACTGAAATCTTTAAACATTCAGCTAATTTTCACTCACCTCCACATCACTAGCAAGTCGCCCTGCAAAGATATCAGTCCCAGTCCCATTAAGGTGTAACTAGTCCGGCTTGCCCAGGTCCCTCTTGCCCCAGAACTTGTCCCAATTTCTCAGAATAGAATAAAGGTCATCAACCCGAAACACTGTTGTTTCAAAGTTGTTGCCTGACACAAGTACTTCCAGAACTTCTTGACAGTTCAACATAGCTGCTTATTTAAAGCTGCACGTGCTTTGGCTTGTTAAGTCTGCTCTACCATTCGATAAGATCATGGCTGATCTGACTGAGGTCTCTACTTTGTCTGTCCCCCTACAATTTTTGACTATCTTTGTCGGTCAAGAACATATCTAACTTAGCACCACTGCTATATAAAGAATTGAATTTAATAGACAAAAGGCCTCAGAGAAAATAAATTCTCCATTTTAACTTCTACTCTTGAACTGCATCCCTAGTTCTGGCCTCCCCAGAGGAACGCTCATTCCACCTTGTCAAGTTTCCTCATGGACCTTCTGTGCTTCGATAAGATCATTTCATTCTTGAGAACTCAAGTAGACAGAGTCCCAGCTTGTTCAAACTTTCTTCATAAAATAATTAATGCAGGGCCCAGTTGAGTGAACCTTCTCTGAAAGACTTCGGACTCATTCAGATCCTTTGTTAAATGTGCAAACCAAAACTGTGCACAATGCTCCAGATGTAGTCTCACCAGAGCCCTGTACAACTGTAGCAAAATATCCTTATGTTTACATTCATCCCCAAGCAATAAATGATGTTCCACTTCCCTTCCTAATCACACTGTACCTGCATTCCAAGTGGGACAAGTATCGAGGTACAGAATCTTAAGAATGAACAAAGTTAAACATTGCAGCATTTATAGTATAGCGTGAAACATATGAAATAAGGTTAAAAGTTACACATTGCAGACCTTCTTAAAAGAAATAAAGCTGAAAGTTCAAACATTACAGTCCTAAACTGCTTAGTCACGATGGCAACCACACTTCGAGGAGCCACCCTTAGACTGGAAGTCCATGCTAGGCCACCAAGGCACTGCCAAGCTGGGCCTGCGCTGAGACTGGAGGCCAGAAGGGGAAAAGAGAGAAGAAGGGGGGAGAAAAAAACACAAAGAAGGGAAGAAAAAGAAGAGAGAGGAAGGGAAGAAAAAGGAGAGAGAGGAAGGGAAGAAAACAGAAGTCCAGTGGCCCTTCTTGAAAGGCAAAAGGTGTTGTTAAATTGGTCTCCTAACTTACCTTCATGGATAAAGGTCTGCATGCTGTTCATCACTGTAGCTACATAGTGCCACGTTTGTCCAGGTGTGGTGCAGGGACTGTATTTGTACAAATGTTCTTTCGTTGTATTGACCAATAAAAGTGAAACACACTGAGATGAAAATCTGATTTATATTAAAATTACAAAAAAAATTAAAATCCAGTTTACAATTTCCTTATTTGGAGGTCAGTCAACTTGGTTCTTTTGGCTTACAGTTTTTCCTTCTGGATCCTAACAGAGCAAACTGCATGTAGCACAGAAAGTGATGAGTTAAAAAAAAAAACGGTCCTCAAGCAAAACAAAATAAAGCAGAAAGCTGCGATCAAGCTGAAGTCTGCAAGATTGTCAAATAACTGCTGCAGCAAAGAAAGCCAGTGTTCAAGAAAAACAGGTTCAGGGTGGCTTTTTGAATACATATTTATGTACTGGGAAATAATGGATGATTTGGGTCTATTTAAACATTGTCTTGAGAAAGGTTTTACCATGTGACTTCTTAGAAACTGAAGTCAACAGTCTAACAACAAAATGCTCAAGAGACACAGCAGGTTTGACAGCATCTATATAAAGAAAAACAGAGTTAACGTTTAATCCAGAGATACCACTTCAGAAACTTTTTTTTGACATTGTGTTGTCAGCCACCTTGTTTTCATACGAAAAAATGACCAGAGAAATAGCAAATCAAAGATTTTGAGGGGACACAAGAGATTGGGTTTATTGCCTAAATTACTGAAAATCTGGCTTTGACAGAATGAGGGGTCCCTATGCTAATGGTTGCTCAGTTACCCACTCCAGACAGAGAGTTCAGTGCTACAGAACCAGAAGTCAAAAGTAAAGCAGACACCCAATGAGCTGCATGACACTCCCTGTGCCCCCCAACCCCAGAAGTTTCTGGAAACTTTAGAGTTTCCAAATACTGGTATTTCTGTCTTTCTAGTAAAACCCAAAGTAGGGGACTGTAACCAATTTTCATACTCAAATTTAAGTTGTTTGGAATCTGAACTGGACACCGCATTCTCAAGCTTGGTTTTCCTCATACAGAATTTCTGTTCTGCAGCAGTTGCTTCACAATTCAGCAAATTTTATTAGAATTAGGTTTTATTGTCACATGTACTCAAGTACAGAAGTATAGTGAAAAGTTTACAATACTGCCTCTCATGGTGCAATCTTAGGTAAAACGTACCTAGGTATAAAACTTAAATACAAGAAATAAACAAGTTATATTACCTTCCAGTGATTCATAGTAGAAGTTAGAAATAAAACGTAGTTAATAAGATAAACATTACAGTCAGATAAACAGATTACAGATATTACATGATAACAAGGTGTGGGGCTGGATGAACACAGCAGGCCAAACAGCATCATAGGAGCAGGAAAGCTTGATGTTTCGGGCCTAGACCCTTCACCAGAAATGGGGGAGTGGAAGAGAGTTCTGAAATAAATAGGGAGAGAGGGGGAGGTGGATAGAAGATGGATAGAGGAGAGGATAGGCAGAGAGGAGACAGACAGGTCAAAGAGGCGGGGATGGAGCCAGTAAAAGGTGAGTGTAGGTAGGGAGGTAGGGTGGAGATAGGTCAGTCCAGGGAGGACGGACAGGTCAAGGGGGTGGGATGAGATTGGTAGATAGGAGTGGGGGTGGGGCTTGAGGTGGGAGGAGGGGATAGGTGAGAGGAAGAACAGGTTAGGGAGGCAGGGACGAGCTGGGCTGGTTTTGGGATGCGGTTGGGGGAGGAGAGATTTTGAAGCTTGTGAAATCCACATTGATACCATTGGGCTGCAGGGTTCCCAGGCTGAATATGAGTTGCTGTTCCAGCAGCCTGCGGGTGGCATCATTGTGGCACTGCAGGAGGCCCAGGATGGACATGTCGTCTGAGGAATGGGAGGGGGAGTTGAAATGGTTCGTGACTGGGAGGTGCAATTGTTTGTTGTGAACTGAGCGCAGGAGAGAGAGGTGTTAGAGATGGTCCACGTGAACTCAAGGTTGGGGTGGAAGGTGAAGTGGATGAACTGGTCGAGCTCCTCGTGGGAGCACGAGGCGGCGCCAATACAGCCATCAATGTCACAGAGGAAGAGGTGGGGTTGTTCCACGTAACCTAAGAGGCAGGCATAGCTTGGGCCCATGCAGGTATGCATGGCCACCCCCTTTGTCTGTAGGAAGTGGGAAGAATTGAAAGAGAAGTTGTTGAGGGTGAGGATGAGTTCGGCTAAGTGGATGAGGGTGACAGTGGTAGGGGACTGGTCAGGTCTGCGGGTCAGGAAGCAGCGGAGGGCCTTTAGGCCATCTGCATGGGGAATACAGGTGTATAGGGACTGGACGTCCATAGTAAAAATGAGGTGTTGGGGACCGGGGAATTGGATGTTCTGGAAGAGGAGGAAGGCGTGGGTGGCGTCATGGACGTAGGTAGGGAGTTCCTGGACCAAGGGGGGGAAAATGGAGTCGAGGTAGGTGGAGATGAGTTCAGTGGGGCAGGAGCAGGCGGAGACAATGGGTCGACCAGGGCATTCAGGTTTGTGGATTTTGGGAAGGAGACAGAAGCGGGCAGTGCAGGGTTGGGAAACGATGAGGTTGGAGGCGGTGGGTGGGAGGTCACCGGAGGTGATGAGGTTGTGGATGGTTTGGGATATAATGGTTTGTTGGTCGGGGGTGGGGTCACGATCCGGGGGCGGTAGGTGGTGGTATCGGAGAGTTGGCGCCTGGCCTCAGTAATGTAGAGGTCAGTGCGCCATACTACAACTGCGCTTCCCTTGTCCGCGGGTTTTATGCTGAGGTTAGGTCCTCATCCGCTTAGCCGAACTCGTCCTCACCCTCAACAACTTCTCTTTCAATTCCTCCCACTTCCTACAGACAAAGGGGGTGGCCATGGGTACCTGCATGGGCCTGCCTCTTTGTAGGTTACATGGAACAATCCCTCTTCTGTACCGACACTGGCCCTAAACCCCACCTCTTCCTCCGTGACATTGATGACTGTATCGGCGCCGCCTCGTGCTCCCACGAGGAGCTCGAACAGTTCATCCACTTCACCAACACCTTCCACCCCAACCTGAAGTTCACCTGGACCATCTCCAACACTTCTCTCTCCTTCCTGGACCTCTCTGTCTCCATCTCGGGTAACCACCTAGAAATCGACATCCGTTTCAGGCCCACCGACTCCCACAGCTACCTAGAATACACCTCCTCCCACCCACCTTTCTGCAAAAATGCCATCCCCTATTCCCAATTCCTTCACCTCCGCCGCATCTGCTCCCAAGATGAGGCATTCCACTCCCGTACATCTCAGATGTCCTCATTCTTCAAGGACCACAACTTCCCCCCCGCAGTGGTCAAGAACGTCCTCGACTGTGTCTCCCGCAACTCATCCCTCACACCCCGTCCCCGCAATAATAACCAAAAAAGAATCCCCCTCGTCCTCACGTACCACCCCACCAACCTCCGGATCCAACGCATCATCCTATGACACTTCTGCCATCTGCAATCAGACCCCATCACCAAAGACATTTTTCCTCCCCACCCTTGTCTGCTTTCCGGAGGGACCACACTCTCCCTTGTCCGCTCCACACTCCCCTCCAGCCCCACCACACCCGGCACTTTTCCCTGCAACCGCAGGAAGTGCTACACCTGCCCCCACACCTCCTCCCTCACCCCAATCCCAGGCCCCAAGAAGACTTTCCACATCAGGCCGATGTTCACCTGCACATCTGCCAATGTGGTATACTGCATCCGCTGTACCTGCTGTGGCCTCCTCTACATCGGGGAAACCAAGCAGAGGCTTGGGGACTGCTTTGCAGAACACCTGCGCTCAGTTCACAACAAACAATTGCACCTCCCAGTCGCAAACCATTTCAACTCCCCCTCCCATTCCTCAGCCGACATGTCCATCCTGGGCCTCCTGCAGTGTCACAATGATGCCACCCGAAGGCTGCAGGAACAGCAACTCATTCAGCCTGGGAACCCTGCAGCCCAATGGTATCAATGTGGATTTCACAAGCTTCAAAATCTCCCAACCACATCCCAAAACCAGCCCAGCTCATCTCCGCCTCCCTAACCTGTCCTTCCTCCCACCTCAAGCCCCATCCCCATCTCCTATCTACCAACCTCATTCCACCCCATTCACCTGTCCTTCCTCCCTGGACTGACCTATCTCCTCCCTACCTACACTCACCTTTACTGGCTCCATCCCCGCCTCTTCGACTTGTCTGCCTCCTCTCCACCTATCCATCTTCTATCCGCCTCCCCCTCTCCCTATTTATTTCAGAACCCTCTTCCCCTCCCCCATTTCTGAGGAAGGGTCTAGGCCTGAAACGTCAAGCTTTCCTGCTCCTATGCTGTTGTTTGACCTGCTGTGTTCATCCAGCTCCACACCTTGTTATCTCGGATTCTCCAGCATCTGCAGTACCAATTATCTCTGATACAGATATTACATTGCAGTAAATCAGCACAAGGACTTCCACAGGTGGTATGATGGGCATCACAAGCCACTGACATCCCGCACAGGACTCTAGTCCAACAACCAACCCGAATCTGCTCCATGCGTCCAGCCCGTTCCACCACGCCTCTCAGCCGCACCACTCCATACCTCTAGCCTTGACTTTTAAAGCAGCTCAAATTCGAGTTGGTTAGAATCAGAAATAGACATCTTCCATCAATCTACAGCAGTCATTCAGCTTCATTGACAGGAAGTTGAACAAATTTCATCCATTGTTTCCAGACCCCTAGTCTTGAAGAGCTGTTTTCACCCCTTCCAGTCTTTTTCTTTGAAGACCAACACCTCTGCAAACATTTATCTTTCTTGCATTGAGACTGTATCCTTTTGCGGGTTTAAGGGGATATAATAATTTCAGCACCAAGCAATCATCCACAATTAATTGGAGTTTGCCACTTGTTTTAAGAATCGAGTTTTGTTCAAAATAAAGGAGTTAATTTTAGTTCATTAAAAAGGAAGCCTGGTGAAAAGTCTCATTTTTGGTGGTAACTTAATCAACACATTTACACTAGTGGTGTAACTGGTATACTAGTAGGGCTTGTCCTTGATTGCATTGCTCCCACAGTTGTTAAAAAAAGGCAAGGAGGAATTTGCCTTGAAAATGCTCAATATCAAATATGCTCTTCTGCATGTGACGTGTGGTATCTGAACTCTCAAGCAGAATTCATCAACATGCCCAATAATTTCCAAAAACTTTCATTAAATTTAAAATGACAAACAAGGAAAGCATTAATTTCCTAAACATCTCAGTGGCACGCGTAAGCAACAAGTGAATCATAGAACCCGACAGTGTGGAAGCAAACCACTTGGCCCATCACACCCACACTGACCCTCCAAAGACCATCCCAACCAGATCCATCCCCCTACCTTATCCCTGCTAACCCACCTAGCCTACACGGATATTTTAGCATAGCCAATCCACTAAAACTGCACATCTTTAGACTGTGGGAAGAAACCAAAGTACCCAGTGGAAACCCACGCAGACACAGGGAGAATGTGCAAACTTCACACAGACAGTCATTGAGGATGGAATCCAACCTGGGACCCTGGTACTATGAGGCAGTAGTGCTAACCACTGAGCCACCATGCCGCCCCCAAGTGCTTTTGCCAACTAAGTGATATAACTACACAAAAAAGCTATTACCCAAAGGACACATTCAACCAACTTTAAAGGTTACAACTAATGCATTTCTGACATTATGCACAAAGACAGAAGATGTTAACCACACAGTTACAGCTAAAGTCATTGCACCTCAGGACTCAATCTTAGATATAAATTTAGCAATCAACAATGCTCATTACAACAGAATTCACTACATTTTCTGCAGATATAGCAGCCCCTGAATACAGGCAGCTTAAAGGTGAAGATTTCATGCCCATTTGCAAGAAATTTATTACACCAATGATTACCAGTTTTCTTGGCTTTTAGTTTGCTGAGTATTCCTGTATTGATCAGGTTAAAACTACTGATCACTTTCTTTGCAACATCCCTCCCTCTTTCCCATCACCTACCTTGTAGCCTCCCTCACTTGCTTACATCAATGAGCCAACAAGGAAACCAATGTCAAGTCAACCGAAATCAATTTGCTCTTGTTACTACCTCTGCCCATACATCTTGCATTGCAGTCAGTAAACAAACTTCCATGAGACAGTTCTCAACTAAACAGAATCAGTTACAAAAATCAGTTCTTGTAATTACTAATTACAATTACAGGAGCTTTTTCTTATGCGCCGTTACCTCTGGCATACCCAAAAGATCTCAACTTGGTCATCTATTGCTGTCCTTCAGTGATATCATCAGACATTACAGCAGATTATTCTACATATATGCAGACACCCAGATCCATTTCACCATCTTGTCTCCTCACTTTCCCTCGATTTGTCTGACATCCAGTACTGGATTTTTAAAAAATTCTTTCACAGGACATGGGTATTGCTGGCTAGACTACAATTTGTTGGGCATGGCCAAGTATCAAGACCGTGGGGGTAGTGAGCATTAAATGCTTACACTTCATTTGCATGTTTACTATTTCATGTTTTCTTGAGTTTAAAATAAAAGACAGCCACATTTGCAGCCATATCCTATTTTTCATCAACTCATAGCATCTCAGCTTTTTACAGCTAATTAAGTACTTTTGAAGTGCAGTCAATAAAACGTAGCAAAATTAAAAATAAGACGTATAGTAAAAACACTTTTTAAAAAATCTGACCCTGTTATAAATTACATAGACGATTGAGGGGTAAATGAATGCTCATTCATTGGAATCAAAACTTGGGACCATTGAGGCTAGGACAAGGAAAATATTCCCAATTAATTCCCTCAAAACATCTCTCTCTCTCACACACCCATACATCCCCCTTCCTGGAGTCAAGCTGCATTTTATCCACTTACCCTCTCCTGACCAGCTGTGTCCCAGATCAGAAACTTGTGCAACTCGCTTTGATATTGTACTGTCTTTGTCATAAAAGAAGCCCTGAATACAGACCACAAAGCATAAATTAAACAGCACTCACAGGTAGAACAGTACACATTACAGAAAATTCTTGTTCTACTTACCCTATGGTGGGATTGATGTTTGGGTCAAAACTATCTTCCACAAACCTCCAAACAATGCTGGATTTACCGACACCCGTATCCTAGGTATACATGAAAGGAAAAAAAAAAATGGTTATTTTACATTCTTTCAACGGTCCTTGTTCAGATGAGTTAAAAAAGGGATATAAAACCAAAACTAAGAATATTTCAATTTCAAAAAAATGATTTGGTTTAAGTACAAAATTTGAATTTTACAAGTGATTTTCTGGGCCAGCAGGATGGCTACAATGGGTCTACATAAGTTTTATGATGCAAAGTTGCTTTCCAGGCCACTGCAGAAGCCAGTGAATGGTGAAATATATTGGTATTATATGGATTTCCACACAGCTAGATTGGACTTCCTAAAAGTAAATTAATGAACCAGCTAACAATCTGGCTTCCTTGATTTTTGCAAGCCAAATTAAGCGTTCAAAACTTACAAGGTGGGAATTGAACTTCGGGTGGATAGAGATGAGTGAGTATTGGTAGCATCTTTTTGTAGCCAATTGGTGTTCGTGTACCCTTGTGTTAATTTCCTTCCTGTTTGTCACAGTCTCTGCAGGGAATCTTATAGATGACATTGGTCCTGTCCATAGTGGGAAGTGGGTCTTTGGTTTGGGTGAGCAGTTGTCACAGGGTTTACGTGGGTTTGTGAGAACCAAATTTGACTGGGACAACACCAAGATCCTGGGACAAGCAAAGCAGAGACAGGCACGGGAATTCCTAGAAGCCTGGTACTCCACGAAGAAAGCCATCAACAAACACAGAACTTGACCCCATATACACTCCACTACGAAGGAAAACTGGAAGTGGGGTAAGCTCCAGAGTTTAAAAACCAGGCAGGAAAACAACGACGATTCATTGGGGGCTGCACTGATGATATTACCCAGAAGGGTAACGAAACGTCTGTGGAATAACGAACCAGCTCAGCGAGCCAACCAACTGCAAATTAAATTTAAGTTTACTGTGCAATCTACCAAGTTTTCACCACTCCCAAAGGGGAACACATACTGATGTGTTGTTGCACAATCAACTAACCAGGGAATCCGCCAGTTCCTTATCTAAACAATCACTTTGGCAAACTTAGTCATTGATTTAATCATGGAGCATGCAACAGCTGAATTTCTCACCTTGTTAGATACTAATGCTGGGGCTGTCAACTCTCACATTAATGGGTGCATCTTTTGTAATATGAACCCCTTTCAACCACCTTGGTTTGTCAAATTGAACCACCTACTAATGCAATGTACCTGCTCCAATATTTTCATAAGCTAAAAGTGTTTGAATAAAATGAAACAAGCAACTTTTAAAGCCCTGCTCTTCTGGGTGACTTACAGTAGTTTCCAGAAGATAAATTTTAATTCCCCAGGACTCATAGGACAATTCTCAATAAATAGACTTGGTAGATCTACAATGTCTAAAGCACATGCTGAATTAATATGACTTTGCTTTCATTCATCAACTGAAAGCTCTTTGCGCTGTTCCTTAAGATCAGTAATCAGACCATATCTAATGGTGCTTTCACCCACAAATACCCAAGTCATCTCACAGTCATTCAACAGTTCACATTCTAACGTTGATAATCTGAAAAATGTATTGCCTTAGATTCACATAGATCATGTCTAAAGGCACAACTGTCATGGGCCAAAATGATCAGATTCTACAGTACACCCACACATGCTGGACACCTACACTTCAATTAATCTGTAGACAAGGAGTAAAACCAGAGCCCACTACATCTGGAAAAAAAAGTGTAAAGGTTTGTGACACCGGAAAGGTAGAGACGTGATATCTAAACCATCAGGTCCAGCAAGTAGCAACATTGCATGCTTGAAGATTGTGACGAGATTGCACACAAACGCCTGCAGCACATACTTAACCATTAAAGCCAAAGGAGCCAAAACACCGTGCAAGTAAACTAGATATATCAGGATGCAGCAGTCAATAAAAATGATACTTTTTAAAAATTCACGCATGGCATAAAGGTGTCTTATTGACCATCCCTAACTGCCCAGAAAGGAAGTTAAAATTCAACCACAATGCTTGAAAGTCTGGAGACATGTTGGGAAGATCAGGTAAGGATGGCAGTTTCCAGATGGGTTTTTCTGATGATTGACAATAGTTTCACAATCATTAGACTCTTAAATCCAGATTTTTATAGATTTCAAATTCTGTTATCTGCCGTGGTGGTATTCAAACCTAGGTTCCCAGAATGATCCAGCGATAATATCACTAGGCTACCACGTCCTTGGTATATTAGATTCCAAACTAGAAGAACAAAGAAAATTACAGTACAGGAACAGGTCCTTCAGCCCTCCAAGCCTGCACTGACATGCTGCCCGTCACAACTAAAACCCCCTATCCTTCTGGGGACTGTATCCCTCTGTTCCCATCCTATTTATGTATTTGTCAAGATGCCCTTTAAAAGTCACTATAGTATCTGCTTCCAGTACCTCCCCGGCAGCAAGTTCCAGGCACCCACCACCCGCTGTGTAAAAAAACTTCACTCCTGCATCACCTTTAAACCTTACCCCTCACACCTTAAACCCATGGCCCCTAGTAACAGACTCTTCCATCCTGTGGAGAAGTTTCTGCCTGTCCACACTGTTCATGCCCTTCATAATCTTGTAGACTGCGATAAAGGTCACCCCCTCAATCTCCGTCATTCCACTGAGAATGACCCAAGTTTCTCCAACTTCTCCTCATAGCTATTGCCCTCCATGCCAGGCAACATCCTGGTAAATCTTTTCTGTACCATCTCCAAAGCCGACACATCCTTCTGGTAGTGCGGTCACCAGAATTGAACAGAATATTCCAAATGCAGCCCAAGGTTCTATAAAGCTGCAACATTACCTGCCAATTTTTAAGCTCAATGCCCTGGCCGATGAAGGCAAGCATGCCGTATGCCATGATGACCCTCTCCACCCGCGTTGCCACTTTCACTGACCTGTGTACCTGTACATCCAGATCCCTCTGCCTATCAGTACTCTTAAGGGTTCCTCCACTTACTGTATATTTTCCATCTGGATTAGACCTTCTAAAATGCATTAGCTCACATTCTTCCAGATTAAACTCCATCTGCCATCTCGCTGCCCAAGACACCAACCAATCTATAATCGAGCTGTATCATTTTGACGGCCCGTGCGGCTATACACAATCCCACCAATCTGTCATCAGCAAACTTACTAATCATAGCAGTTACATTTTCCTCCGAATCATTTATATATATTACAAATAGCAAAGATCCGAACACTGATCCCTGAGGAACGCCACTAGTCACAGCGCCCTATTCAGAAATGCACCCTTCCACTACTACCTTCTGTCTTCTGTGACCGAGCCAGTTTTTCTTAATCCATCTTGCAAGCTCACCTCTGTTCCCGTGCGACTTTACCTTCTGTATCAGCCTGCCATGAGGGACCTTGTCAAAGGCCTTACTGAAGTCCATGTAGACAACATCCATTGCTCTACCTTCATTGATCATCTTCGCTACTTCCTCAAAAAAAACACGCAACCAAGTTAGTGAGACACAACCTCCCCTTCACAAAACCATGTTGCCTCTCGCTAATACTAGATTTGTGTTTTGTGAACAAACATTCATCCAGGTAACATTGTACTGCTAATTGGTAAAAACATCGTCAACTGTAGCACAGAGGCACACAGGAAGGTATCCTAGTTTCTTTGTTTACATTCTTATCACAGAATGTAGGCCCACTGACTAGGCCAACATTGCTCATCCTTAATTGTCTGAGAAAGTGATAATGGAAATCAACATGGCAAATAACATTCAAGCTGATGTGCAGCAAAAGCCAAAATGTTGCTTACGATTTGCTGCAGATGCACATGGTTTGCTTCTATATTTGGTATACTGCAAACAGTGAATATTGTCCAATCTTGAACGAACTTCCCAACTTCTGACCTTATGGATGGAGGGAAGATCATTGACAAAGCAGTTGAAGATGGTTGGGTCTAGGACAGTACCTGAGGAACTACTGCAGGAGATGTCCTTGAGCTGAGAGGATAAGCTTCCAACAAGCACAAACATGTAAACAAAACAAAGAAAGTGGATACTGGAGATCTGAAGAAGGGTCACAGAACTTGAAACTGCTTTCTCTCTATAGATGCTGCCACACCTGAATTTCTATAGCCTGTGTTTTTAAGGACATGAGTATGACTCCCACCAATGAAATAGTATCAACTCAATTGGAATCAGTGAGAACAAACCTGAATGCCCTGGTTGACCCATTGTCTCCGCCTGCTCCTGCCCCACCGAACTCATCTCCACCTACCTAAACTCCGTTTTCACCCCCTTGGTCCGGGAACTCCCTACCTACGTCCGTGACACCACCCACGCCCTCCACCTCCTCCAGAACTTCCAATTCCCAGGTCCCCAACACCTCATTTTTACTATGGACGTCCAGTCCCGATATACCTGTATTCCCCATGCTGATGGCCTAAAGGCCCTCCGCTTCTTCCTGTCCCGCAGAACGGACCAATCCCCCTCCACCGACACCCTCATCCGCCTAGCCGAACTCGTCCTCACCCTCAACAACTTCTCTTTCAATTCCTCCCACTTCCTACAGACAAAGGGGGTGGCCATGGGTACCCAGATGGGCCCAAGCTATGCCTGCCTCTTTGTAGGTTACATGGAACAATCCCTCTTCCGTACCTACACTGGCCCTAAACCCCACCTCTTCCTCCGTTACATTGATGACTGCATCGGTGCCGCCTCGTGCTCCCACGAGGAGCTCGAACAGTTCATCCAATTCACCAACACCTTCCACCCCAACCTGAAGTTCACCTGGACCATCTCCAACACTTCTCTCTCCTTCCTCGACCTCTCTGGCTCCATCTCAGGTAACCACCTAGAAACCGATGTCCATTTCAAGCCCACCGACTCCCACAGCTACCTGGAATACACCTCCTCCCACCCACCTTCCTGCAAAAATGCCATCCCTATTCCCAATTCCTTCTCCTCCGCCGCATCTGCTCCCAGGATGAGACATTCCACTCCCTCACATCTCAAATGTCCTCATTCTTCAAGGACCGCAACCTCCCCCCCCCACAGTGGTCGAGAACGCCCTCGACCCTGTCTCCCGCATTTCCCAGAACACATCCCTCATGCCCCGTCCCCGCAACAATAACCAAAAAAGAATCCCCCTCATCCTCACATACCACCCCACCAACCTCCGGATCCAACGCATCATCCTCCGACACTTCCGCCATCTGCAATCCGACCCAACCACCAAAGACATTTTTCCCTCCCCACCCTTATCTGCCTTCCGGAGGGACCACTCCCTCCACGACCCCCTTGTCCGCTCCACACCCTGCTCCAGCCCCACCACACCCGGCACTTTTCCCTGTAACCGCAGGAAGTGCTACACCTGCCCCCACACCTCCTCCCTCACCCCAAACCCAGGCCCCAAGATGACTTTCCACATCAGGCAGATGTTCACCTGCACATCTGCCAATGTGGTATACTGCATCCGCTGTACCCGTTGTGGCTTCCTCTACATCGGGGAAACCAAGCGGAGGCTCGGGGACCGCTTTGCAGAACACCTGCGCTCGGTTCGCAACAAACAACTGCACCTCCCAGTCGCGAACCATTTCAACTCCCCCTCCCATTCCTCAGACGACATGTCCATCCTGGGCCTCCTGCAATGCCACAGTGATGCCACCCGAAGGCTGCAGGAACAGAAAATCATATTCAGCCTGGGAACCATGCAGCCCAATGGCATCAATGTGAATTTCACAAGCTTCAAAATCCCCCCTCCCCCAACCGCATCCCAAAACCAGCCCAGCTCATCTCCACCTCCCTAACCGTTTTTTCCCCTCACCTCAAGCCACACCCCCATCTCCTATCTACTAACATCATCCCGCCCCCTTGACCTGTCCGTCCTCCCTGGACTGACCTATCTCCTCCCTACCCCCCCACCTACACTCACCTTTACTGGCTCCATCCCCGCCTCTTCGACTTGTCTGCCTCGTCTCCACCTATCCTCTCCTCTATCCGCCTCCCCCTCTCTCCCTAATTATTTCAGAACCCTCTTCCCCCTCCCCCATTTCTGATGAAGGGTTTAGACCCAAAACGTCAAGTTTTCCTGCTCCTATGATGCTGCTTGACCTGCTGTGTTCATCCAGCCCCATGCTTGTTGTCTCGGATTCTCCAGCATCTGCAGTACCTTTTATCTCTGATACCATTGGGCTTTTATATTACCACGCACCATTTTTAAAGCATGCAAACTTTCCTTGCTGATAAATGTAGTTTTAAATGCATTCAATTTTTTATCTGTACTCTAGTTATCCTGAATCAGCAGATCCTCTCTCATTTTAAGCATATTTAGCCCTATTGAAATCTAGCACCATGATTAAACTGTGCAAAACATTTTTGAACAATAGTCTGCAGTCTGATGACACTTATCACTGTTGCCTAATTGCTCCCCTCATATAGAGACGCAATACCAACTGTCATACAGAAGGAATAAATAGGGTGAATGATTTTCTCAACAACTGTCTAACTTGACATTATGTACCGGATGCTGACAGTTTTTTTAAAAAAGTCTTTTGTTAACAAAAATGTCCTAATGTGTTTAACATGAGTAAAATCAGACAAAAATTGCAAATATTAGGCTTCAGAAAAATCTTAGTTGAAGAGGCATAATTTAAAAGAAGATCTTATTGTAAGAATGTCAGAGATGTCGGGGGTGGGGCGGGGAAGAAGAGGTAAAGTGCAATGAAGGCTTAGTTGTTGAAGGCACAGCCACCACCATTGGTATGGTGAAAAGAGCCAGGTTTGGAGGCAGACACTTGTGCAAAGATTGTAGGCCAAGTGCAAGTTACAGGGATATAGAGGGGGCAAGATTACGAAAGGATCTGAATACGCATCTTGGAATGCAAGTTGTTGGCTCTGGTGGACTGGAAGACAAATTCATAGCAAGTGAAAAGGATGCTGAGTGATTGGGACACCAGTTAATTCAATTTTGCACAGGAAGGTAGGTGGAAGGCCAGCTAAGAACCAGAGTCATGCAGAATCAGAGTCTCTGCTTCCTCAAATTGTGATTATAAGTATCAGGGCTTCTTGCAACATTTGGAAAAAGAAATCACAATTCTCCTTGCTCCACCATGTGCACCAATGCCTGCAAATAACTTTGGTATGTTGGTTTCTAATTTCTTTTTTAAGGATTCCAGAAACCTGAAGATAAAAGGTGGAGGTTGCAATATCTTAATAAAACAACTGCAGATGTCGGAGGTTCGAGGCAAAACTCAGCAGGTCTGCCAGCATCTGGGGGGGAGTTGACATTTCAAATCCAGTGACTCTTTATTACAACTGCAATTTATGGCAATATTTTATTTGCTGCATTTGAACATACAAGTTAGGAGGAGTAAGCCACTCAGCCCCTTGAGCCTTCTCAGCCATTCAATAAGATCATGGATGATAATTAGAACCTCAAATCCATAGTCCTATCTAACTCTGATAACTTTTCAACCTTAAAACTATTCAAGGATTCTGCTTCCACCACTATTTCAGGGAGAAAGTTCAAAGGACTCTCAAACCTCAGGACAAAAAGTTACAGGAGAAAATAATCCCCCCCCATAAGAGAGGACATCCTCTCCAATTCCATCTTGCCATGGCCCTCGGAACAGGTCAATCGATGCATCAAGTCCGTCATGTCTTTTCTAAAGATCAGCAGATACAAACTAGCTTGCCCATTCTTTTGTCACAACATAATCCCATGAGTTTTTAGCTGAGTAAGCATTTTTTCAACAGCCTCCAATGCATTTACATCCTACCTTAAGTAAGGTGACCAATGCCGTGCAAGTACTCAAGATACACGCTCAATAGTGTCCCGTATAAATGAAGAATAACCTCCCTATTTTTGTATTCAATTCTGGTTGCCATAAATGCTAACATTCCTAATTTTGTGTTCCTACCTTGTCTGTGTTACGTGCATACTAAACTCAAGATTCATGCAGTAGTATACAGAAATTCCTCTGCATCATTATTTAGGTAATACACTTTATCTATTGTGGCAGGAGGAATAACAAAGAACAATACAGCACAGGAACAGGCCCTTCGGCCTTCCAAGCCTGTGCCAACACATTTTGCTCTTCCATACTAAAACTGTCTTTACTAACAGGATCTGTATCCTTCTATTCCCTCCCTATTCAAGTATTCATCCAGGTGCTTCTTGAATACTGCTATTGTGTCTGCTTCCACCAGCTCCTCTGGCAGCACGTTCCATGCACTCACTACCCTGTGTGTCAAAAACATGCATCATACATCTCTTTTAAACACAAGCTCCCACCTCCCCCCCCTCCAACTTGAACCTGTGTCCCCTAGTAACTGACCCCTTCACCCTGGGAAAGAGCCTCATACTTTCCACTCTATCCATGCCATTCACAATCTTATAAACTTTATCAGTTCATCTCTCAGCCTTGTGTTCCTTTGAGAACAAACCCAGTCTATCTAATCTTTCTTCATAGCTAAAATCCCCACAAACCAGGCAACATTCTAGTAAACCATTTCTGTACCCTCTCCAAGCAACCACATGCTTCTGGTTGTGTGGTGATCAGAACAGTACACAATATTCCAAGTGTGGCCTAATTAAACTTCTATAAAGCTGCAGCGCTTCTTGCCTATTCTTATACTCAATGTCCCTTCCAACAAAGGTAAGCATGCCATATGCCTTTTTTACTACCTTATCTACCTGTGCTGTCAGTGATCTGTGAGCCTGCACACCCAGATCCTTCTGCCTATCAATACTCCTAAGGGTTCTGACATTCACTGCATAATTTCCACCTGTACTTGAATTTCCAAAAGATTCCAGCACGTGCAGTAATTCGGTCCTAAAACATTTGAGTACTACTTCTTGCACAACATATTGCTCCAGGAAACTTGAATATAGTTTTTTTATTTTATTCCAACATTATACTGTTTGTCACATCTGTGCTCATTCACTTAATTTATGCAAGAGCCTCCTCACATCCTCTTCATAATTTACTTTCCTACCCATCTTTGCATCCTCAGCAAATGTGGCAATCATATCTCCCAGCCTGCCACCCACAAACTGGAGCAGCACTTCATGTTCTGCCTCAGGAACATAGAGCCCGATGACCTAAACATGG
This sequence comes from Ginglymostoma cirratum, assembly GCA_024137785.1. Classification (NCBI taxonomy): domain Eukaryota; kingdom Metazoa; phylum Chordata; class Chondrichthyes; order Orectolobiformes; family Ginglymostomatidae; genus Ginglymostoma; species Ginglymostoma cirratum. Next base: position 36,706,517 of record JAHRHZ010000087.1, read on the forward strand.
AATTTTCCAGTTTCAAAATCTCCCCACTCCAGACTTTATCCCGTGACCAACCCTGCCTCATCCCCGGCTCCATGACCTGACACAACTTGTCCATTGTCTCTCCCACCTATCCGCCACTCCCACCCCTCTGCCCAATCCCGACCACTGCCTACATGCACTCACCTATCATCATACCACCTACCCTCCCCAGTACCAAATCTTTTCTCTGCATTTATTCTTGAGCTCCCCTCCCCCTCCCCATTTCTGAAGCAGGGTCCTGGCTCAAAATGTCAGCTTTCCTGTTCCTCTGATGCTGCCTGACCTGCTGTGTTCCTCCAGCTCCACACTGTTACTCCTCATTCCTGACGCTTTTATTCCAGTTATGATTTCACAGTTTGTTTAGCTTTTGTGTAAAACAGTTACGTGTAATTGTTTTCGGTGACTTGGTGCTAGATTATAAATTTCAATTTACAGAATAACTTGTCAGGATAATTAAAAGATTTCTAAAAACGGTCGTGCAAGAACATCTCCAATTCTTAAAACATATATATGATATCAGTGAATTAAAATAACTGCTTCATTCCCTCAACACAGGTATATAAGGCTGAGCAAAAATTCTAACAAGTTTTACTTGCTTTAATCATAGATCTGCAGAAACAGACAAAGGCGTTCTACAGAGTAAATTGATTTGGTATCAAATGCATTTTGATACCAAAAAAATTTCATGCTCTGAAGATGGCAAGATTATAAAAACCTCATCTTTTTGCTATTTTAATTAGTTAGCCATCAGCTACAGATTTTGGTTCCCTATAATTAAGAAATCTATTTAGTTCTCATTTCATCCCCACAATTCCAAAAGGTCACAAACTTCTGCGTTTAGTTGTGTTCTTGATTAATAAAAGACAAAATTCAGTGAACAGCTCCCCCTCATTTTGTTTTGAAAATTGAAAATCTGGATACGAGTGAAAGTAACAGGGTAGTTGTTATGGGGGACTTTAACGTTCCTAATATTGACTGGAAAAGCTATAGTTCGAGTACTTTAGATGGGTCAGTTTTTGTCCAATGTGTGCAGGAGGGTTTCCGGACACAGTATGTAGATAGGCCAACAAGAGGCGAGGCCATATTGGATTTGGTACTGGGTAACGAACCAGGCCAGGTGTTAGATTTGGAAGTAGGTGAGGACTTTGGTGATAGTGACCACAATTCGGTTCCGTTTACTTTAGCGATGGAAAGGGATAGGTATATACCGCAGGGCAAGAGTTATAGCTGAGGGAAAGGCAAGATTTAGGATGCATAGGATGGGGAAGGAAACTGCAGGGGCTGGGCACAATTGAAACGTGGAGCTGGTTCAAGGAACAGCTACTGCGTGTCCTTGATAAGCATGTACCTGTCAGGCAGGGAGGAAGTGGTCGAGTGAGGAAACCGTGGTTTACTAAAAAAGTTGAATCTCTTGTCAAGAGGAAGAAGGAGGCTTATGTAAAGATGAGGCGTGAAGGCTCAGTTAGGGCGCTAGAGTTACATGTTAGCCAGGAAAGACCTAAAGAGAGAGCTAAGAAGAGCCAGGAGGGGACATGAGAAAAGTCTTTGGCAGGTAGGATCAAGGAAAACCCAAAAGCTTTCTATAGGTACGTCAGGAATAAAAGAACGACGAGAGTAAGATTAGGGCCAGTCAAGGACAGTAGTGGGAAGTTGTGCGTGGAGTCCAAAGAGATAGGAGAGGCGCTAAATGAGTATTTTTCGTCAGTATTCACAAAAGGAAAAAGACAATGTTGTCGAGGAGAATGCTGAGATACAGGCTATTAGACTAGACGGGATTGAGGTTCATGAGGAGGTGGTGTTAGCAATCCTGGAAAGTGTGAAGATAGGTAAGTCCCCTGGGCTGGATGGGATTTATCCTAGGATTCTCTGGGAAGCTAGGGAGGAGATTGCAGAGCCTTTGGCTTTGATATTTATGTCATCATTGTCTACAGGAATAGTGCCAGAAGACTGGAGGATAGCAAATGTTGTCCCCTTGTTGAAGGGGAGTAGAGACAATCCTGGTAATTATAGACCAGTGAGCCTTACTTCAGTTGTGGGTAAAGTGTTGGAAAGGATAAGAGATAGTATTTATAATCATCTAAAAAGGAATAATTTGATTAGGGATAGTCAACAAAGTTTTGTGAAGGGTAGGTCGTGCCTCACAAATCTTACTGAGTTCTTTAAGAAGGTGACCAAACAGGTGGATGAGGGTAAAGCGGTTGATGTGGTGTATATGGAGTTCAGTAAAGCATTTGATAAGGTTCCCCATGGTAGGCTATTGCAGAAAATATGGAGGCATGGGATTGAGGGTGATTTAGCGGTTTGGATCAGAAATTGGCTAGCTGGAAGACGACTGAGGGTGGTGGTTGATGGGAAATGTTCATCCTGGAGTTCAGTTACTAGTGGTGTACCGCAAGGATCTGTTTTGGGGTCACTGCTGTTTGTCATTTTTATAAATGACCTGGATGAGGGCGCAGAAGGACGGGTTAGTAAATTTGCGGATGACACTAATGTCGGTGGAGTCGTGGATAGTGCGGAAGGATGTTGCAGGTTGCAGAGGGACATAGATAAGCTGCAGAGCTGGGCTGAGAGGTGGCAAATGGAGTTTAATGCGGAAAAGTGTGAGGTGATTCACTTTGGAAGGAGTAACAGGAATACAGAGTACTGGGCTAATGGTAAGATTCTTGGTAGTGTGGACGAGCAGAGAGATCTTGGTGTCCATGTGCATAGATCCCTGAAAGTTGCCACCCAGGTTGATAGGGTTGTTAAGGCGGCATACAGTGTGTTAGGTTTTATTGGTAGAGGGACTGAGTTTCGGAACCGTGAGGTCATGTTGCAGCTGGACAAAACTCTGGTGCGGCCGTACTTGGAGTATTGCGTACAGTTCTGGTCGCCGCATTATAGGTAGGATGTGGAAGCATTGGAAAGGGTGCAGAGGAGATTTATCAGGATGTTGCCTGGTATGGAGGGAAGGTCTTGTGAGGAAAGGCTGAGGGACTTGAGGCTGTTTTCGTTAGAGAGAAGAAGGTTAAGAGGTGAATTAATAGAGACAGACAAGATGATCAGAGGATTAGATAGGGTGGACAGTGAGAGCCTTTTTCCTCAGATGGTGATGGCTAGCAGGAGGGGACATAGCTTTAAATTGAGGGGTGATAGATATAGGACAGATGTCAGAGGTAGGTTCTTTACTCAGAGTAGCAAGGGCGTGGAATGCCCTGCCTGCAACAGTAGTAGACTCGCCAACTTTAAGGGCATTTAAATGGTCATTGGATAAACATATGGATGATAATGGAATAGTGTTGGTTCGATGGGCTTCAGATTGGTTTCACAGGTCGGCGCAACATCGAGCGCCGAAGGGCCTGTACTGCACTGTAGTGTTCCATGTTCTATTATCAATCTGGAACCCTTGAAACATTGGATTTCTGCATTTGTTCAATCCCTCACAATTTAACATTCACTGTATTATAAATTTTAATGATTAAAATGATGTTCCCAAATATAAAACTACATGAAACCCTCTGCTTTGCCAACACAGTATTGTTATGCTTTCCATTACCTTGCTTGTAATATATTGCTTACGTCTTTCTGCCTAAATCGCGAGGTGCACAGTAACGTACAAATCATAAAAATGGACAAAGCAGCAAGGTACCCCATGTTTCCAGCCTTGGCTGTATTCAGGAAAATTAGTGTTAACAAACAGCGGACCAGGCAAGAAAAACTACTGAAGGTTCATGCTCCATTGTTACCCAGTAGCTCTTGCCAAAATCATGACAGCGATTATCAGAGCAGAAGTGTGGCTTTGATTCACTACCTGCCCGGACAATCAAATAGCCTGTGATTCCATAGAAACCAAATGAAAATCTCTTGGCTAAGTATAACTTAAGGAACAGGGGCAAAAGAGCCAAAAGGAGGGGAACAGATACGTTTCAAATCCAGTAAAGTACAGCCTCGAGTAAAATTTATTGCTACTAAAAGAAATCTTCAGAATCTAAAAATGTACAAGTGAACTCTGGCAAGATGGTGGCGGGGGTGGTGGTGGTGGGGAGTGGAAGAAGGCAATGTATTATTATGCTGCTTAAAAAGATTTGAATAAAACACTGAGGAATAGAATTCTTCTCCACTATGACTGCAAGGATTACATTGCCCCAGTCAGTTGTCAATTAAAATTCATTTCATTTTACAAACTATTAGTCAAGTTTTTGCTTTACACAATGTTAAGTAAATCTCTATTTCCTCCAAATAATTTGCTTGGTATTCCCTCTTCTTCAACTTCCCTGCCAATTTCATAAGAATTGTGTGCATTTAAACTAGCAAGCATGAAACAATCCAAAACAACAAACAGATTAACCTGCTTTTCAAAGTGACGAGCAGCATTGACAGTATTTCCTATTCTTACTCTACTTATACAATGCTGGCTCATAGACTACAACACAGAAAGAGACCATTCAGCCCAGTATGTTTTCACCAGCAATGCACAATTTCGCCAGTCCCACTCCCATCAATCATTTTTGGAAGTTACATCTGCCTCCCACCAGTCTCCGGAAGTACATTCCACATGTCTTGAACTGAGTCCACATTACAGAAGAGGTGGTTCTGGAGGTCTTAAAATGTATAAAAGGTAAATAAATCCCCAGGACTTGATCGAGAGAGTATCCCAACACATTGTGGGAAGCTAGGGAAGAAACTGCCAGGCCCCAGAGATACTTGTATCATCAACAGCCATGGAAGAAGCGCTGGAAAACTGGAGGTGGTTAATGTTGTGCTGTTATTTAAGAAAGACTGCAAGGAAAAGCCAGGGAATCACACCAGTCAGCCTAACGTCAGTGGTGGGTAAGTTGTTGGAGGGGATTCCAAGAAATAGAATATACATGCATTTGGAAAGGCTAGGACTGATTAGGGATAGTTAGCATGACTTTGTGCGTGGGAAATAGTGTTTCACAAACTTGATTGAGTTTTTTGAAGAGGTGACCAAGAAAGTAGATGGGACCAGTGCAGTAGATATTCTCCACATGGACTTCAGCAAGGCCTTCGATAAGGTACTGCAGGGTACACTGGTTAGTAAGGTTCTATCATGCAGGATCAAGGGAGGACTAGCCAACTGGATACAAAGTTTGCTTCATGGGAGGAAACCGAGGATGATGACAGAGGGTTGTTGTTCGGACTGGAAGCCTGTGACTAGCAGCGTGCAGCAAGAATCAGTGCCAGGCCCACTGCTGTTCATTATTTATATGAACAATTTGAATGAGAATATAGGAGGCATGGTAAGTAAGTTTGCGGATAACATCAAAATTGGTGGTATAGTGGACAGTGAAAAAGGTTACCCAAGAGCACGACGGGATCTTAATCAAGGTGGACTTTAAACCAGATAAATGTGAATTGTTGCATTTTGGTAAGACAAACTAGGGCAGGACTTACACAATTAACGGTAGGGCCCTGGGGAGTATTGTCAAACAGAGACCTAGGGATGAACACGCACAGTTCCTTGAAAATGACGTCACAGGTAGACAGGGTGACAAAGGTGGCGTTCGGCACATTTCTCTATCAGTTACAGCAGGGGTTGGGATGCCATATTACAGCTGTACAAGACACTGATAAGACCACAATTGGGAGTACTGCATACAATTCTGGTCACCCTGCTATAGACGTTATTGAACAAGAAAAAGTGCAAAAAAAATCTACAAAGGATGTTACTGAGACTGGAGGTTTGAGTTATAAGGAAAGGCTGGGACATTTTCCCCAGAACATGGGAGGTTGAGGACTGATCTTATGGAGGTTTATAAAACCATGAGGGGCATAGATAAGGTGAACAATTAAGGTCTTTTCCCAGGATAGGGGAGTCCAAAACTATAGGGCATAGGTTTAAAGTGACGGGGGAGATTTAAAAAGGAACCGGAGGGGCAACTTCTTCCACATGGAGAGTGGTGTGTATATGCTAGAGGAAGTCACAGAGACTGGTACAAGTAAATCACTTAAAAACATTTGGACGAGTACATGGATAGGAAAGGTTTTAGAGGGATATGGGCCAAAAGCAGGCAAACGGGACCAGTTCAATTTGGGAAACCTCGTTGGCATGGGCATTTTGGGCCAAAGGGCCTGTTTCGGTCTGGTGCTATAGGTTATAGATTAGATTCATACAGCACAGAAAGGCCCTTTAGGCCTATCGAATTTACACCGCCATAACTATCATTAGAAGTTTGCTAAATCTCAATTTCCCGCACTTGTCCCATATCCTTGAAATTTATGATATTTGAGGTACTGATCCAAATACTTCCAAGAATTAAGGTTTCCAGCCTCCACTACCTTCCCAGGCAATGCATTCTAGAATCCTACCAACTGCTAAGCAAAAACTGTTTTTATCCCCCTGCAAATCCCCTCTGAATCTCCTGCCCATTATCTTAAAACTATACCCTCTCATTATTAACCCCTCAACCAAGGGGAACAGCTGCTCTCTATTCATCCTGTCCATACCCTTCAATCTTATTCACCACTATCATGAATAACACAATGTGGAGCTGGATGAACACAGGAGGCCAGGCAGAGTAGGAAAATTGCTGTTTTGGGTCAGGACCCTTCTTCATCTCTATCATGTCCTCCCTCAGTCTTCTTTGTTCTATCTAGTCTCTCCTTCAAGCTCCATTTCTCCATCCCAGGCAACATCTTTGAGAACCGCCTCATAGAATCTCTACAGTGTGGAAACAGGCTATTCGGCCCAACAAGTCCACACTGCCTCTCTGAAGAGCATCCCTCCCAGACCCATCCTCCTACCAATTCCCTGTAACTCTACATTCCCCACTGCTAATCCGTTTAGCTTGCACATTCCTGCACACGACAGGCAATTTAGCATGGCCAATCCACCTAACCGGCACATCTTTGGCCTGTGGGGGGCAATTGGAGTACCCAGCAGAAAACCATGCAGACATGGAGAGAACGTGCAAACTCCACACGACAGTCACCGGAGGGTAGAATTGAATCCAGGTCCCTGGCACTGTGAGGCAGCAGTGCTAACCACTAAGCCAGCAAGCTGTATCCCTCCGATGCTTTCACATCCTTCCTGCATACAGTACTCCAGTTGTGGTCTGATCAACACTCCGTCCAACTCCATTATCTCCTTGGGGTTCTTATACTCTATGCCACGACTGATGAAAGCAAATGTCCATTATGCCTTCTTGACTATCCTATTCATGCACTCTGCCCACTTCAGGGATTTGCGACCAATTAAACCAAGATCCCTCTTGTTTCTTCTTCCAAGGTGCATCACGTCGCATTTATCAGGGTTTAATAACATCTGCCACTAAATCTACCCATCTGACCAGTCCATCTATATCTTCCTTTAACCTACAACCATCTTCTTCTCTACTAAACACTCTACCAATCTTGGTGTTGTCTGCAAACTTGCTTAACATTCCTCGCACATTTTCATCTATATCACTGATGTATAGAACTAACAATAAAACAACAAAATTGATCCTTGAGGTACTCCTGGACAATGGCCTCCAGTCATTCAAACAGCCTTCTACCAATGTTCTATTACTACACCAGTCTCTGATCCATCTCACCAAGTTTCCCTCAATTTCACGTGCTTTAAGCTTTTCAGTTTCCTGTGTGGGACCTTATCAAAAGCTTTGCTAAAATCCATATAAACGACATCAACTAAATTTCTCTCAACCACATACGATCACATTTTCAAAAATTTCTAACAAATTTGTTAGGCATGACCTCCCTCTGACAAAGCCATGCTATCTTCAATTAACCCATGCCTTTCTAAAGTGGGTATTAATTTGCTGTTTCAGAATTTTCTCCAATAGTTTCCTTACCACTGACATGAGACTCACCAGACTGTCATTTCCTGGTTCATCTCTACCACCCTTGAAAAGTGGAACCACATTAGCCATCCTCCAGTCCTGTGGCACTTCCCACCACCACCCCTCCACCTCCCCCCCTCCATGGCCAGAGAGGACTTAAAATTTGTGTCAGAGCCCCTGCAATATCCTGCCTTGTGTTTTTAAGCCCCACCAAGCTTCCAATACCTCCCCATTTCCTATGACAAACTGTGCAAGTTCCTCACTGTCCCTTTTCCTAAATTCTGTAACTACACTTTCCTTTTCCGGAGTGAAGGCTGAAGTATTCATTCAACAACCTTCCCTTTAATGCATTTAAATCTTAGGATTCTCCCTAATCCTGTTAGCAAGTTCTTTTTCATGCCCCCCTTTTGCTCTAATTGCTTTCTTACATTCCCTCCTACACTTCCTGTATTCTTCTAGGGCTGAATTGCTCTCTTGGGACTTGCTAAAAGCAGTAGAAGAGCCTCATTCAGTCCTTAATGGTCCTAGACATCCAGGGTTCACAACTTATTGCTCCTACATTTCCCTCTCAAGAATACATGTTTGGCCCGTACTTTCCCCTGCTCCCTTTTTAATGCCCCACCATTGCTCTGCTGTAGACTTAGCTGCGAGGACCTTTTCCCAGTCCACTGTGGCCAAATCCTGCTTTACTCTAATAAAATCTGCCTTCCCCCAAACCAATGCAATCTCTTGCAGGCCTTTTCTCCCCGTTATCCAGAACAAATTTGAATTGTACTGTGTTGTGTTGCTGTCACCTAAATGTTTCCCCACTGCTACATCAAACACTTATCCAGCTTCTTTCCCCAGAACCAGATCCAGCACTATGCAGTCCCTTGTTGGGTCTTCTACATATTGATTCAAAAAACTCCCCTGGGTACATTTCAAGAAATCTGCCCCTCCAAGTCGTTAAAACTATTACTATCACAATTTACATCGGGAAAGTTGAAATTCCCTAGTAGAATTCTCTGATTAACACTCTTCTTACAGACCTCTGTCAGCTATCTATGTATTTGGTCCTCTATTTCCCACTGACTTTTTGGGGATCTGTAATACACTCCCAATAAAGCAGCTGCCCCCTTAACATTCCTAACCTCTACCTACAAAGGACTCTTCCAAGATATCATCTCTTCTTATTGCAGTAATTGATTCCTTAATTAATAATGTTACACCACCACCCTTTTTACACCCTCCTCTGTCTCACCTAAAGATCCTATACCCCAGAATGTTGAGTTGTCAGCCCAGCCCTCCCCTCAGCTGTGTTTGTGATGGCAAAATCATACTTCCATGTGTCAATCCACGCCATTAACTCAGTCTTATCTATTACACTCCTAGCATTACAGTAAAGATCATCCAGCCTTGCCTTACTCCCTCGACACTCAACATAGCTGAACTGACTTGCTTCCTTTGTTGGAGAACGACGTCACTGTTTCATCAATATTCCCCGCTGGACTGGTCTAAACTCCCCTCAATAGCACTCACAAACCTACCTTGAAGCATGTTCGTCTCAGTGTGGTTCAAGTGCAGACTATCATGTTGGCACATCTCCCAACTTCCCAGCGATCCAGGAATCTAAAACCCTCCCTCCTGCACCAATTCTTGAGCCACATATTAATCTGTCCTATTTCTAAACTCACTAGCATGTGGCACCAGGAGTAATCCAGAGATTGCAACCATTGAGGCCTTGCTTTATAATCTATTGCCTAGCTCCCAGAATTCTTGACGCAAGGCCTCATTCCTCATTTTGCCCATATCTTTAGTACCAACGTGTACCACAACTTCTAATTCATCACTCTCCCACCATTCAGTAACATACCTCACCCTGGGACCAGGAAGGCAACATACCATCCTTGAGTCACATCTTCAGCCGCAGAAACGCTTGTCTGCTCTCCTGAATAAAGAATCCCTTATCACTACCACTCTTCCTTTCTTCTTCCTCAACCTCTGTATAGTCATGTTACTTGTGGTGCCAGACGTTTGGCTCTAACTGCATTCCTCTGAGGTACCAGCACCCTCAGCAGCTTTCAAATAGAATACCTGTTAGCCTGTTCTTTCTGGACTGTTTGGTGATCACCCAATCGACTCTTTCCTGCAGTCCCTTGAACTTTGGCGTGACCACCTCTCAAACACGTAATCATCTAAACCACGCAACTCTCAGCCTTGCAGAGCACCACAATGCCTCCAACCACCACTCAAGCTCTGAGGCCTGGAGCTCCAGTTTCTGCAGCTGGGATCAATTCTTGTACATGGTCACCTAGGACAGCGACAGCATCCACGACTCCCCACATATGACAGGCTGCACACTCCACTCCATTGGCCTCTCCTGACGTCTCAAACTTACAATTAATACCTTAAACTAGAACTAGACTTATTTTGTTAACCTTTTCACAACAGTAGGAAGTCCAACTGTAACAAAGTTCCCACTGCTGTAAATCTGCAGGTAAGGTTTACTAGTAATTATCAGGTTCCCATCTCCATTTCAGGGTGTTTCTCACCTTCTGAAGTTATGACGTCAACAGTAGCAACACTGAAGGTTCTCACCGTGCTAGATTTATAGGCTTACTGTGTCCCCACTTCCTGCTGCTGCTCTATACCTTTATGACTTACTTTAACTACTAGGTGTGCAAAGTCACCATGATTCAGTGTGCCTTAAACTTTCTCAAGTTGTCCTAAAGCCTTAAACAAGATGTGCATTATTACCCCCAAGACTCTTTTATACTCTGTCCCCATTTTAGAATTGTAACGCTTAGCTGATAACATCTTTCCTCCTTCCTTCTACCAAAATGAACCACTAAATATTTCTCTGCATTAAATTTTATCAGCTTCACGTCTGCACATTTGATCATTGTCACCCCTTGATGTCTATCACTGTCCTTCTGGCAGCTCATAACGATTCCAAGCACTGTGTCATCTGCAAATTTTGAGATTGCGTCCTAAGGCCAAATCAAATTTTCAATTCTCTCTGGCCACACAGGGGTACCAGAGGGCAGCCATATTCAAGAAAGGAGTAAGGGATAAAAGAAAAAACTACAAGCCAGTTAGTCGGACCTCAGTGGCGGGGAAACTATTGAAAGGTACTGAGGGACAGAATTAATCTGCAGTTCGAAAGGCAAGGATTCCTCAATAACAGTCAACATGGTTTTGCTAACAGCAGGTCTTATCTAACCACTTGATTCAAGTTTTTGAAAAGATGACAAGGTGTGTAAATGAAGTTAATGCGTTTAATGCAGTCTACTTGGCCTTCAGCAAGGGTTTTGATAAGGTGCTGCATGGGAGACTGATAGCAAAAATAAATGCCCTTAGGACTCAAGGAAATTTGGCAAATTGGATCTACAGTTGGCTGAGTGGTAGGAAGCAGAGGGCAATGTTGGAGAGGTGCTTTTGCTGACTGGAAGTCTGGGTCCAGTGGGGTCATGCATGGGTCAGTATTAAGGCCCTTGATGCTTGAGCTTTATAGAAATTATTTAGACTTCAGTGTAGGAGGGTTGATCAGTAAGTCTGCAGATAAGACAAAAATTGGTGGGGTGGTAATTAGTGAAGAGGACAACTTTAGATTACAGGAGGAAATAGTAGGCTGTTCTATGAACTTCATCTTCCAATCTGGATAAATGAGAGGTGATGCACTTGGGCAGGATAAACAAGGTAAGGAAACAAATGATGAGTAGTAGGATCTTGAAGCACTGAGCATCACAAGGACCTTGGTGTGCAAGTACACTGGTCCCCTAAGAATAAAGTGGTTAAGAAGGCATATGGGGTACTTGCCTTTACTAGCCGAGGCATAGAGTTTAAGAGCAGGGAGGTTATGATGGTACTGTATAAAACATTGGTAAGGCCATAGCTAGACCTTCAGAGATTGTATTCTCTGAATTACTCCCTGCACTGCACTATTGAATATAGAAGTAAGATAATAATGATGAATTGTGTCTGAGGAGATGGTGCAGGAAGAAAAACTTCAGTGCAGTTGTGGAATCCACATTATAGGGGGACATGACAGCACTGGAGAGGGTGCAGAAGAGATTAAGCAGGATGTTGTCTGCGATGGAGAGCTCTGGTTATGAAGAAAATTTGGATAGAATGGGATTGTTTTCCTTAGAGCACAAGCAGCTAAGAGTCACGATTGAGATGTATAAAATTATGATTTTATACAGATAATACAGATCTGTATTTTATACAGATAGGCACAGATAGGGTAGAGAGAATGAAACTTTTCACCTTGGAGGAAGGGTCAGTGACCAGGGACATAAATTCAAGTTAAGGGGAAGGAGGTTCAGAGGGAATAACAGAATAATCTTTTTCATCCAGAGTGTGGTAAGAATCTGGAATTCTCCGTCTGTTACAGACTAGAGCATAAACTCTCATAACATTTAAGGAGAGATTCGTGACGCCAAGGCATAGAAGGCTACAGGCCAAGTGCTAGAAAATGGGATTAGAATAGTTAAATACACTGGACCAAAAGACCTTGCTCTGCGCTGTAGACCTCCCTGATTCTATTGAGTTTTTATTTAAAAATCAAAAAAAAGTCATATTCGGGTCTTCTTCCTGCAATATCTCCTTAGACACAATTCATAACCATAATCTTGTTTCCACATTCAATACAATGTAGTGCAGGGAGTAACCCAGAGATTATGATCTTTGAAGTTCTGCTTTATGATCTCCTTCCTAGCTCCCCAAAATATGCCACCAAGACATTGTCCCACTTGCTATTGAACGTTCAGCCCCAAACATGATTTTGAGCATAGTACTGACATATCATAAATTTAATTTTAAACAGGTGAAGTTGTCTCATGGCTAGATGAAGATAGAGGAGGAATATTGGATCCCTTAAGAGGGCAATTAATGTTGGTCTAGTCAGCAACGTCTACATTCCACTGAACAAAGTATACATTCCAAATTGTCAGGTGAAAACAGAGTTTATAGTCCTGAGGAGATGGATAAACAGACAGTGTCATTTATCTGTCAGAAGGCAACCAAAGGAAGGCTGAATAGAGACAAATTGAAGTCAAAATGAGTCAGGTTCCTCAGCTGCTTCAATGGCCTTCCTTTCGTCATTTAGATCAGAAATGGGGATGTTTGCTGATGATGGCAATGTTCTGCATCGTTCGTGACTCTTCAGATTTTGAAGCAGTGCACATCCAAATGGAGCAAGAACTGTCCAATATCCAGGTTTGAGCTGACAAGTGGCAAGTAACATTCACGTCACACAAATGTCAGCCAATGACCATCCCCAATGCGCAAAACTAAACCACTATCCTTGACATTTGCTGGTGTTACTATTGCTGAATATCCCACTATCAACATCTTGAGGTTACCACTGATCCAAACTAAATTGGACTAACTATATAAATACAGGGCTACAACAGGAGGTCAGAGGTTAGGAACATTCAGTGAGTAACTCACCTCCTGACTCCCCAAAGCCTATCCACCATCTACAAGGGACAAGTTAGGAGAATGATGGAATACTCCCCAATTGCCTGGATGAGTGCAGCTCCAACACTCCAGTCGCTTGACACCAACAAGAACAAAGCAAGCCCCTTGATTGGTATCACATCCACAAACATTCACTCCCTCCATTACCAACAGCAGGCACCATCTACAAAATTCCCCAATGTTCTTTTGACAGCACTTTCTAAACCAGTGACCACTACCATGTAGAAGGACTTGGCTCCAGGTACAGGGGAACACAACTACCTATAAGTCTAAGTCTATCTCTAACTATTCACCATCCAGACTTGAAGTACATTGCAATCCCTTCAGTATTGCTGGGTCCAAATGCTGGAACACCTTATTTAACTGCATCTTGGATATTACCACACCAACTGGACAGCAGTTCAAGAATGCAGCACACCAGCTCTTCAAGGGCAATTACAGATAAGAGGTGCTGGCCCAGCCAGGAACACCCACATCTGTGACTGAACTCGAAGAAAAAGAAGAGTAGATGACATGAAATTTTAGTTCTGTCAGTTATCAGCTGCCAGCATAGCAGCAAGTTCCACAGAACGATGCTTGGGAGAAACCAGGAATCTAAATTGATAATTCCCTAGATCAGCAGAACTTATGTAACCTTGTCATATGACTGTGCTGACCACTCAAAGCAGATACACAGTTAGATCACACAAGAACATGAGTTCATGGAACACGGGACAAGCCATTTTTGACCATAATTTTCCTGAAAAGGACATATGAAGCCCATGTGTATGGTTAAATCCGTGAAAGATTATATGCATCGATCAGAGAGAAGACAACGTTAATGTGGGCAGTGGAAAACCATGGCATAAAACTAAGAGTGAGCATGACTAAGTAGTGGGATTTCTAACATTGAAGTTTGTCAACTATTCTGAAATATAAGCTGTTTGCCAGAACATACCGTAAAATTCAAAGTGCAGGCATTTTCTCCTGCAAGGGAGGAGGAGGAGAATGGCTGCCTATCCCAATGCTGATGTGCTTCAAGGCAACTTGAGCAGAGAACACTGCCATCTCCAATCCAATTGTGCAGGTAAAGGGATCCATCTGGCAAAGAAGCCAAGGCTACAAGAGTTCACCTGCAGTATCAGGTGTCTGGACTGATTCAAGATATTTTGGTGAAGGTGCTGCAGTTACAGCAGAGGAATGACTCCACCCATGGCTTGAAAAAGCACATACAAGGAAACAATTTTAACAGATGAAACCAGACTGTTTTACCATCCTTTTTTCAGACCACTCAACTGTTTCACACGTTTGCTGTATTTCATTTGGTGCAAAGTATTCTTTAGGCAAAGAGTTTCTGTGGCAATCACAATATTTGAGAATGGACCCAAGGATTCAAGTGAGGATTTTGCCGTATTAAAATCAGTATCAGGAACAAAAACAAAGTTGCCGGAAAAGCTCAGCAGGTCTGGCAGGATCTGTGAAGGAGAAAACAGAGTTAATGTTTCAGGCCTGGTGACCCTTCCTCCGGTTTTTATTTAGTATCAGCTTTGATTGAGTAGAGAGTAAACATATTCCTACTTGCAAGGTGGAGGCCAGAAGTAAAAGAACATAGCAAGTAATAGTGGTAGGAAACTTGCTAGTTAGGAGCACAATCAGTCATTTCTGCAGTTGTATTTGAGACTCCAGGATACTGTGTTGCCTCCCTGGTGCCAGGGTCAAGGACGTCAACTGCCACTGAAATAATGAGCAACAAATATGCAGGCAGATTGTGGAAAGATGCAACAACAGAATCATCATACTGGGTAACTTTAACTTTCCCAATATTGACTGGGGCTTAGACGGGACAGAATTTCTTGAGTGTATCCAAGAGGGTTTCTTAAAACAGTATGTGGATAGTCCAACTACAGGAGGGGCCAAATTTGACCTTGTATTGGCTAATCAGCCTGGCCAGATGACTGATCTTTCAGTGGGACAGCATTTTGGAATACAGTGATCACAACTCCTTAAGTTTTAAGATAGCCAATGAATAAGGACAAGTCAGGACCTTGCAGAAAGGTACTAAATTGGTGGGAGGGCAAATTATGTCAGTATTAGGCAGGAGCTAAGGAGTTAATTGGGAGTAGCTGTTATCAGGCAAGTCCACATTTGACATGTGGAGCAAAGGTACACACATTTTCCTCATCCAAAGTCAGTAACATATATTCTAGTTAATTGTAGTCCCAGCATTGATCCCTGTGGCACACCGCTGGTTACAGGTTGCCATCCTTAAAATGAACCCCTTATCCTAATTCTGACTTCTATTTGTTAGACAGTCCATGCTAATTAACTAGCTCCAACACTATGGGATTTTATCTTAATTAGGCTAGCCTGCAGTACTTTACTCAAATGCCTTCTGAAAACCCAAAATTACACCCACTACTCTCTACGTACGTTGCTCGTTACTTCCTCAAAAGAATTCTAGTAAATTTGTCAGGCATGGTTTTCCCCTCCGTGAAGCTGTACGGTCTCTGCTTTATTATGGTATGTATTGCTAAATGCTGTGTTGAGACCATCACAGTTTTTTTTTATTTTTCTCATTTTTGCGATGGAACTGCGAGCTGAAGTTAAGAATCAAACTCTGAATAGCAGTTTATTTTAAAAGTAAAACAAAAACTGGTATAGCCTGGTAAGATAACGGCAGGTTAATTATTGTTCTAAGCACACTGCTGACATTTCAGCACCAGGACATGATATGCTGGAAGACCGCCAGCTGGATATTGCATCAGTTAATCAAGAGGGGGCTGGTGCTGGCCAGTAAAGCACAGAATGTTGTAAAAACAGTTGATCTAGCAGGTTTTAAAGTTTTTTTGGGACGGAAGGCTGTGCGCTCAGAGGCTGCATGACTGAAGCTGTGTTTGAGGTTTAATCTCACTAATTTTATATTCACTTAAACAACTGATGATTTTTTGAGAAAAGAATCCCAGTTTACAATAAATAAATAAATAAATCAATCAATCAATCACTGGAGTTTGCATTGACTGGTGACTTCAGAGTTCAAGATACAATCCCTTTTGCCTGGATTCCAAAGTATTGCTCAGGAATTCTATAAAGACCTGGTATTCAACTTTGAAACGGTTATTGAATTGACAAATTACATTTCTTTTATTGTTTAAAATTTTAATTTACCAGTTTCTCCTGTTCTTTTTCTCTAGTGAAAGAGATTGTATTTATTTCCTCTCCTTTTAGCCCTTGATTATATATGCAATATTACATTGATTTATACTCTAGTATTTTAGAGTTTTGTAATGCTATTAATGTCTTCCATGAAGACAGATGGAAAGTATTTATTCAACCCCTCAGCCATTTCCTGGTTCCCCATTATTTCCTCAGCCTCACTCTCTAAAGGGCTTATGTTAATTTTGGCCTCTCTCTTTTCCCGTAATTAAAGAAGCTCTTGCTGTCCATTTTGATATTACTTGCAGTATACCCTCAAATTATATCTTCCCCCACTTATTTTTTTAGTTGTCTTTAGCACTAACCCTTGCAGCACTCCACTACTCACTACCTGCCAGTTTGACAATGCCATGATTCTCCCTATTCTCTGCTTCCATTCAACCTCAATCCATCTTAATATGTTACCTCCTACTCCATTATCCCTTATGTTGTGGATTAATCTTTGCCTGACACCTTATCAAATGAGTTTTAGGAACCCAAATAAACCACATCTAACAACTTGCCTTTATAGGCTATAGTGATCATGTTCAAAACTGCAACAGATTTATCAGGCATGATTTTCTTCTCACGAAACCATGTTAGCTGTCTGATACATGATTTGATATCCGATACACTGTACGTACTCGAGTAAGAGTTGATGTCAAAGTCAACCCCCTATTTTTGGCCAAAATGTGTTGAATTTTCCATATATCCTGCGTAAACATCAACCCTCGTCGTTCACAGATAATTTGGATTTTAAGGCAAGTGCTGGATGGTGGTCGTTCTCATCTGTCAAAGAACCTTCCCAAGTGCAGCTTTACTGTGACAATGGGGATGAAAATTGGATTCAGCATTTTAATTTTTAAACAGTAATATGTTAGTGACCTGCAGGTGGAGATAAAGTGCTGCCATCCAGTCTCCCACGTTTAGTGGAAATTTGTTTTTGACTCCAGAAAACTGGGATACTGTGGTATTTTAACAGCAGATTTCTTTTCATCAGGTTTCATTCCTTTGTCGGAGTTTCAAAAGAATGAACCCAGTAATTGAGAGAGCTCGGATCCACTGACTTACTCTGTTTCACTGAGGGTGACAGAGTGCTTTTGGACACAGGAGAAAATGGAAAAGATTCAGGGTTACTTTGTGAAAGAATAATCAGGTTTTAATTTACAGGGAGAATAAATCAATTTGTTCTTGTGTGCTAACAATTAGCAAACACTCACATGAGCTGTGACGCTATGACAGGTTATGGCTTTCACAGCGCTGGATCACAGAAGTCCTAGTAATTACCGTAATTTGTTGTGTTTTCTTTATTTGTTTGGAGATCACTTGGGTTCCTGCTACTGATACAGTATTTTGGTACGTAGCATAAATTTCAGACCCTCAAAGTAGTGCCCATCTAGTAGTTGGCCCCATAAATTTAACCTTAAAAGTGTCTGAAAATTCAATTTTACATGAATATATATGGTAATCTCTTGTACAAGATGCTTAGTCAGATTTAGTTTCCTTTTTATTTCGAACCCATGGCCTTGCTGATGATCAATAAATGCAAACATACCTTTTTTCAATCATATTAATACACTTGACTCACATGTAATAAGTATTCCTTAATAAGAGATTTCAGCGACTTCCTGATAAGTTATCAGGACAACCAGCTTATCGTCACTTGAAGAAATTTCTTCACTCAAAAAACAGTAAGCATATACAGCTCATTGCTACAGGGAGTTGTTAAGGCAAATAAAAGAGGTACATTTAAGAGGAAGCAAGACAAGCATGAGACAAAAGGGAATAGTGGGCTATACTGACAAGGTTTGGATGAGCAATGATGGGAGGAGCCACAAGCAGAACATAAACACCAGGACGGTTTGTTCCTCATCATTTGTTACATGCAATTTTATTAAGAGCATAAAAGCAGTCCCCAGGCTATTAGTGGGTTCTATTTGAGTACATTTGTAAGTTGGAACACAACAATATAAAACAGATGCTCGCAAGGATGAGCGTTCACAAGTTGGATGCTTATAAATTGGGGACCACCTATAGAACTCTTGTCACATTGACTAACAGCTGAATCATACAAATGCATTAAATCAAAAGCATAATAAGAACATGAGGCAGAAAGGAATAGAAAGACATTAATGGAATGAGAAAAGTGGAGAGGCCACAGCACAAAAAAGGTCCTTTGGGCCATCATGTCCGTGCTACTCAGAAAAAGGAATCTAACTATTTTAACCACATTTTCCAGCACTTGGCATCACAAATGCGCATCTAACTCTGAAATATTATGAGGGTTTCTGCCTCTACCATCCTTACAGGGAGTGAGTTTCAGATTGCCACCACCTTCTGGGTGAAAAAGTTTTCCTTACATCTCCTCTTAATCTGCTGTCCCCTACCTTAAGTGTGGAAACTCATTTGGAATGAAAACACCAGCTTGGAGTTTTTCAGCTGATTAGCCTGTTTTTGACCTGCATGTGCGAATACATTTCCTTTACTGGAGTTCACTGAATATATGTGGAATTTATTCAATTTCCATAACATCGTGCTTGCCAGTGACAAAGCTGAAAGGTTCTTGCTCCAAGCTGTTTCACACACAAGACATACAGCAGTGTTCATCTTGTCTTACATATGTGGTTTCATTACACTGCAAAGACCAATTTGGCTCCAATACAAATGCAGCCAATGCACAGACACCATCTGATATGACTGAAGAAAACAGGACAATTGCTAGCTTTTATTAACCATCAGCAAGCCCATTAGTTCATAAAGAGGAAACTAAATGTGGTTAAGCATACTTGCACAAGAGACACTGTGGTACAAATCACAAGAGTGACATTCTGAGAAAGTAACAAATACCGTATTTTAAAAAAAAAAATTGCAAGTCGAGAACGAGTGTCACAGTTCGACTGACTTGCTGTAAAAACAGTTCAGGGCAGGGCACAATGTTGAACATTTCCAAGTCCAGTCCACCTCACTTTTCACTTTCTGGAAAAGCCACAGCCACTACAAATTGTAATTTATTTCCTATTGTTCAGTGAGGTCATGGGTGAACACTTTGATGATGTATATTTTTAAAAGACACAAGTTGCTTTATATTGGGACTAAATCACAGAATGTCAATCATCTTCCAGCTGAAAACAATTGGCAGTTCTCAATACTGCACAAATACCTCCACTTGAAAATATTTTATTTCTTGCACTTGATTTTACATGTATGCTGCCTTGTTCTTGTCATCTCAAATGCTGGAAAAGTCTGCTTCTAAGGATGCAATTTTTGATGGCAGTGTACTTGGATTTCCTTAGCTCAAACAAATCCAAGTAAATCTTTAAGGTATGTTTTGTATTGCCTCAATAGTATTCACGTGCTCCTGTGGTATGTCAACACTTAAAAAAGCTGCAGGAGGTTATGGATTTCCCAAGTGTCTGATATTTATAAAAGGAGACAAACATAGGAATGATGGAGACTGCACAGTGGGGGAGCTGAGATCGATTGATATGAACCTTTGTGTGTCAAAGTTAACCATGAACATGGAAGATAAAACATTTGACGTGACACAGCATTCACATCCTACAGATAGGAATGGAGCAAAACAGCGTGATGTCTGAAGCGCATTGAGCATATGTTCCAGGAGGAACGAGTGGTTGACACGGCTGAAGGTAGTCCAAGAACTTTTTTAAAAAAAGACAAATCCAAATGTATCAGAACACATTAATGACACTGACTCATCTAATTTAAATAGGAAGGGATGGAATTCAACAGTGTGATGCTGAACTTGAGAAAAAGGGAACTCAGGTGGGACAGTAGTTGATAGGAGATTGACGACAGCAGTTTGAAAGGTTGCAAGAGTAATTCTTGAAGTTTTAGATTGATTGATGTCAACAAGCCTTAAACCGAAACTGGTATGTCAAAGAAAGACGACAGGGGACTGTGTAATCAGAGGCCGAGGTAACAGTGTGGACGTCCCCAACGTCAACATCCAAGTCGTCCACAAGCTCCTCATAATTGAGACATTAGCTAAGAATGGACATAGACTGACAGTTACTTCTAATAATGTTCCTCCAAGTGTACTAACTGGCATTACTCAGAAACAGCCCCCTATGATTGCTGCGACCACGAAATCAAACTTGTCAACCAAACTGACAACCATTATCCAATAGTGTCACTAATTACAAGGCTGGATGTATTCTTTCACCATTATTACATCTCCTGTCTTCCCAAAACATTGGACATGCAATAGCAACTGATTGGATGCTGGCATCATCCAAAACTGAACAATATCTCTAGCTCTCAGACACTCAAATAATTTTCATGATATCAATATGCACTTGACTGCAGTCTATAAAAGCCAAAGTTTGAGGTGGCTTCATACCTAACTTGCAATTTTAATTTGATTATATTGGGTCTGAAACTAATAAACTGACAGCAACAGCAAAATACAGGAGACAGATCAGAATGCTGAGCAGAAAGGGTTTTTGATAAGCATATTGTTTGCCTGATCATACATATTAAGCACTACCAGTCAAAATGACTGCTTCTTCTAGAATTACGGCAACAACTGTAGTAGACATGGGCCAAAGAGTTGCGGATGGAGTTTAATTTAGATAAACGTGAAGTGTTGCATTTTGATAAGGCAAAACAGGGCAGGGCTTATTCAGTTAATGGTAGGGCCCTGGGGAATGTTGCTGAACAAAGAGACCTTTTGGTGCAGGTGCATAGTTCCTCAAAAAGGTGGAGTTGCAGGGAGACAGGATAGTGAAGGTGGCTTTTGGCATGCTTGCCTTCATTGGTCAGTGCAATGAGCATAGGAGTTGGGACGTCATGCTGCTGTATAGGACATTGGTTAGGCCATCTTTGGAATACTAAGGTCTCCCTGCCACAGGAAAGGTGTTGTTAAAATTGAAAGGATTCAAACAGAAAACATTTACAAGGATGTTAATTAACAAGGTGTAGAGCTGGATGAACACAGCAGGCCAAGCAGCATCAGAGGAACAGGAAAGCTGATGTTTCGGGCGTAGGCCCTTCCTCAGAAAATTCCTACCATCTCTTTACAAGGATGTTGCCAGCATTTGAACAAGAGAGAGAGGCCGAGTAGGCTGGGACTATGTTCCCCGAGACTGTTGAAGGCTGGGGATGATCATCTAGAGATTTATAAGATCATGGGGGCATGGATAGGCTGAATAACCAAGGTCTTTTTCCCAAGGTGGGAGTTCAAAACTAGAGGGCATAGGATTAAGGGGACAGGGCAAAGCCTTAAAATGGATAGGAGGTAATTGTTTCATGTAGAGGCTGAGCGTGTATGTAATGAGCTGCCAGAGGAAGTGATAAAAGCAAGTATAATTACAACATTTAAAAAGGCATCTGGACGGGTACATGAATCGGAAGGGTTTAAGAGGGATATCGGCCAAATGCTGGCAAATGGGACTAGATTAATTTAGCATATCTGGTTAGCATGGGCAAGTTGGATTGAAGGGTCCGTTTCTGTGCTGCATAACTATGACTCTAACACACCAATGCTCCTTCAACAATACTTTCCAAATCCATGAATTCCACAACCTGGATGGCAAATGCATGGAACATTCAACATGTATAATTTGTTGTGCCTCCCTAATCCAGCACCCACTGTCCTTTCAGTTTTCTGTTCAGTGGTTCTGCATTGACTTCTGCTCATATTTTCTAACGCCATCCATTTTTGATGGTTTTAGTTTCTACTTGGCAATTCATGTTTACATTTGGGACATCCAAGTTCCAAGTCAAAATAAGGTCTTTACTCGGTTGCGGAATAAACTGTGTTGAACATATTTGATATTTTTGATGGCTTACCAAGTTTCATCAGAACTTTAGATCACTAACATAGCATGGAAACAAATAGCTTACATTTGATTCATATACTATTTTGGCCCTGACTTGTGACTCCCAAAGGCACGTATGCTGGATTAGGGTATCCATGAATCACAAAAAGTTGCATTCAAGTTCAGCAGGTTATAGAGAAAGCAAAATGCACTACTTCAAAAGGGAATGGTGTGTGAAAATTATGATGTTTTGCTAAAACTATAGACAGACCACAGGTGAAATACTATAAACGGTTTTAGGTCTCTTATCAAAAGTTAAGATGTACTGGCATTAGATGTAGAGAAGGTTCACTAGGATAATACAGGGTATGAAGGGATTGTCATACAAGGAGAGGTCAAGTAGGTTGTGCTTCTACTCATTGAAATTTAGAAAGATGAATGTTTCAATAAGGTTGCCATTCAAGATACTCAGGGCACTTGATACAGGAGATGCAGACTAGGTTAAAATGGTTTTTGCTTGAATTTGGACGAACAGGGGGTGGGGCAAAATTGCAGAGTCTTATAAAACTCTATCAGGACTGGACAAGGTAGATGCAGGGAGGATGTTACCGATGGTGGATGTGTCCAGAACCAGGGGTCACAGTATGAGGATTTGGGATAGATGATTTAGGACGGAGATGAGGAGACATTTCTTCACCCAGAGAGTGGTGAGCCTGTGGAATTCATTACCACAGTAAGCAGTTGATGCCAAAATATTCAATGTATTCGAGAGGTCACTAGACATAGCACTTGGGGCGAATGGGATCAAAGGTTATGGGGAGAAAGCAGCATTAGGCTAGTGTTGGACGATCAACCACGATCGTGAAGAATGGCAGAGCAGGCTCAAAGGGCCGAATGGCTGCCTCCTGCTCCTATCTTCTGTGTTTCCGCATTTCGATGAAAGGTTATTTCTCCCTTGTGGGAGAGTCTAGGACCAGAGTGGATAATCTTATAAGGGCTCGCACGTTTAAGACAGATGAGAAGATATTTCTTTTGTCAGAGGTTAGAGACTCTGTGGAACTCTTCACCTCAGAGGGCTGTTGAGGCTGAATCACTAAGTATATTCAAGGCTGAGAGGCAGAATTTTAAATCTGAAGACAATCAAAGCTTTAGGAAAAGGCAGAAACTGAAATTGAGGATTATAAGATCAGCCATGATTTCACTCGAAGTCAGATGGGTTGAATGGCCTCCTTCTGCTCCTACATCTTAACCTATTTAATCAATGTACATTCACTATTGCCGGTTCAAAATCTTGCAACCCTTGCCCAACAGCACTGTGGGCATACGTACCATAATTCCTGGCTTCACCTCAGTTTAAGGTAGCAGCTCATCACTAAGCCCTCAAGAGCAACTAGCGATGGGCAATAAATGAAAGCTTCGCCAGCAACACCCACATCCTACGAATGATTTTAAAAAATCTACCCTAGATACTGGTGTGCAAAAGAAAAATTGAGTTGCACCACAAGCAAAGCCTGACATAACCCACAGTGGGGAAACTACACTAACTATAACTTTGAACAGGAAGAATGCAACGCAATAAAATACACCCACAAATCTAAAGAGGTATAGCAAGGAATTTGTGGTATTGTATTTTGTCTTACATGCTTCAAATGACAATCTGGAAATGGGGTAAGTGCTTAAGTCGATCAGATGACAGGAAGTATAAGGCAGCATTTGCTAGAGACTGAGAATAATGATTCAATCCTTCCAACACTTTGCTGCCTGCAAGATCATCATTTGCTTGAAATTTGATTTCAATAAACAGAAACAACTTTGAATAGACAGTTCAGAAATCGCTTCCAGGTTAAAATTCTAACTACTTAACACACACAAATGTGTTGCTATCAGCATCAAATCACAACGAAGTGTACTCCAAGACAAACAGTCCTGATTCCCGAACCAATCTCCAACTGACTGGACAGTCACATCACGAGTTTAACCTATTTGGGATCAAGGTAAACTCAGAAGGCTATGCTTAGGATTTTCCCAGGAATTAATTTAAAAAACTCATTTACATTTAATTTATAACAGCTTTCATGACTAGAGTGTATTCCAAAGTGTTTTATAGTCAATTCAGTACTTCGGCACCATTGTAAAATAGAAAAGGCAGCAAACCGCAACATTCCACAAATAACAAGAAGTGATAATAAATAAGTCATCATTTTACTGATTTTAGTTCAAGGATAATTGTTGCCTAAGATATTTTAGAAAACTTCCCTCTTATTTTTCAAACAATGCTGTGAGACCTGATGTGTTCAGCTGAGGGGTTAGACAGGGCTTCAATTTATTTTCTCATCTGAAAGACTGTCTCCAAAAGTGCACTGTTCCCATATTAGTACAAGAGAGTATTCAGCAAGATTATATATTCAAATTGCTTCATGGAACTTACAGTCCATAGAGATGTGCAGCACAGGAACAGACCTTTTGGTCCAACTCGTCCATGCTGAACAGATATCCTGAATGCATCTAGTTCCATTTGCCAGCATTTGGCCCAAATCCCTCCAAACCTTTCCTGTTCATATATCCATCCAGATGCTTTTTAAACATTGAAGTTGTCCTCCCCCAGTTCATTCCATGCATGCACCACCCTCTGTGTACAAAAGTTGCTCCTAAGTCCTTTTTAAAAAGCTTTACCTTCTCACCTTAAACCTATGTCTTCTAGTTTTGTACTCCACTACCCTCGGGAAAAGATCGAGTATTCATCCTATCCATGCCCCCCATGATTTTATAAGCCTCTAAAAGGTCACTCACCCCTAGCCCGACTCCATCCCACACGTGTCCCCACCCCGAGCATCTGATGCTCCAGGGAAAATAGCCCCAGAATATTCAGCCTGTTTCTACAGCGCCAACCCTCCACCTCTGGCAATCTGGTAAATCTCTTCTGTATCAGTTCAGGTCGAACATCTTTCCCACTACAGGGAGATCGGTATTGAATTCAGTATTCCAAAAGTGGCCTAACCAATGGACTGCACCACCACAATCTCACCTCCCAACTCCTGTACTAATAAAGGCAAACGTACCAAACACTTTCTTCACTAACCTGTCTTGCTACTTGAGCACTTTAGATCAGGTACAGCATCATTGGATGCAAACAGGCTCCCTCCAGTCTGCAAGATCACATGTTTCACCCACAACCTCACACTTACTGCACTGGAATGACACATCCTCATTCTCAAACCTTGTCACCAGAAAGAAATCTCCAACTGATGCTCAGTGGGAACGGTTTTATATTGTTCACCTATGTTGACTAGAAATTGGCAGGAGATCGAGTTCAACACCTTCAAACTCTGAACCAACTCCCATTTATCCCCTTTCTTTTAGCTTGCTGCATTCTTTCTCGCTGTGTCCTCACAACCTTCCCCCCACCCAAATAGGACTGTTTTCTCCCTTGGGTCTGGCAGTTGGACACTATTGTTCTGCCATTCTCAGATTCCGATCACTTAACCTGAACTATCAACATCTTATCTCCACCAGCGCTCTGCACCCCGCCACAACCTCACACCCCCCACTTGCCACCCCGTCAACTACAGCGAGGGTGCTGCCCCACCCCCACACTTCACTTCAGCTCTGATGGGGGGAGGTTTTCTGGACTTGAGATGTGGTCTCTCCATGGATGCTGTCTGACCCTCTGATCTCCAGCATTTGTTGTTTTCAGTACAGATTCCAGCATCTGCAATAATTTGCTCCTAGAAAAACTGGGGTTGTTTTCTTTGACGCAGCATGCATAGATAGAGTTGACAGTCAGAATCTTTTACCCCCAGAGCTGAAATATCTAACTCATGAGGTCATGCATTTAAGGTAAGAGGGGGGGAAGTTCAGAAGAGACATGAGGGGCATTTTTTTTTAAAAAAGAATACAGGGTGGTTAGTGTCTGGGCAGTGCTGCCAGTGTGGTGGAGGCAGAGAAGATAGGGGCATTTAATGGGCTTTCGGATAAGCACATGGATATGCAAGGAAAGGAGGGATATGGACCAAGGTCAGGCACTAGGGATTATTTAATTTGGCATCACCCTCAGCACAACATGGCTGAAGGGCCCATTCCTGTGCTGTACTGTTCTATGTTCTATTGCATAAACTCATTTCGCACTTCAAATCTAACCCAGGGTGACAGAACAACAGTCAAGCCAATATGCCCCTAACGTGAAAACTGTAATGAAGGAAACAAGTACACATTTAGTGAAGAGAGATAACAAGGTGTAGAGCTGGATGAACACTGCAGGCTAAGCAGCATCAGAGGAGCAGGAAAGCTGATGTTTCGGAGCTAGACCCTCCTCCAGCTCCTCTTCTGCTGCTTAGCCTACAGCGTTCATCCAGCTCTACACCTTGTTATCTCAGATTCTCCAGCATCTGCAGTTCCTACTATCTCTGAAACACATTTAGTGAACTTAGGATGGATGTATTGGGGAAAAAAAAAAAAACAGGCAGGCAGGAAATATCATTTAGCAATGGGCAGTCTTTCAAGAAATAAGATGGAAAATGCTGGAGCTACTCAGGAGGTCTGGCAGCATCTCTGGAGAGACAAACAGAATTAACATTTAAAGTCTGATATGAGCTTCTGCAGAAATTTCGTTTTTGTGCTTGTTCCAAAAATCCAATGCCTGCAGGATATTCCTTTTACGTTAGAGTTTCACCAAAGGATAGCAAGAAGCATAAGTGACATGCGAAAAGCTTTACTATTTTAAAAAAGCAACAGGTAGCTAGGATTTCAAAGATTGGCAGGAATATTGGTAAAGAGCAGGGAAGTAGGATAAATTGGATTACTGTTTGGAACAGCTAGTACAGAATTGCTGGGTCAAATCACCTCTTTCTGTGCTGCATTCTATAAGTCTATATTACCCACTCACTCAAACCTCAACGGAGACTGATTTTGTTGCCAATTCTTAAAACATTACAATGAGAATAAATTACAGAGCGTGCAGCACACACTCCAGAAAGGAAATTATGCACCAAGTAATTTGTTTTCAAATTAGATCACTCATTTAGAATACAGAAGAATCAGGCTAATCTTAGGAACAAATCTATGTCTTCCCTGTGTGTACAGCAAACATCCAGCGAAAACACATCGCTTGCTTTGAGAATGTCATCTAATGCAGCAATGATTCAGAACATTTTTTTTAAAAAAAGGTGCTAATTTTTAAAACATACTTTTAACTTAATGTGGTTCAAATATTTAGGAAAATAAGTGTACGGGTATTTAATTTCATGAGTGCCTGAACGTAGCCTACTGGTGACAAAGCTAGTTATACAATAAGATGTCGTTAAACTTGAAAGGGTGCAGAAAACATTTCCAAGGGTGCTGTCAGGGTTGGAGGGTTTCAGCTAAAGGGGATGGCTGAATAGGGTGCTGCTATTTTCCCTGGAGCATCAAAAGCGATCTTGTAGGGGTTTATAAAATCATGTGGGGCATGGATAAGGTGAATAGTCAAGGTCTTTTTCCCCCAAGGTAGGTGAGTCCAAAACTAGAGGGCAAAGTTTAAGGTGAGAGGGGAAAGATTTAAAAGGGAACTAATGGGCAGCTTTTTCATGCAGATGGTGGTGCATGTATGGAATGATCTGCCAAAGGAAGGAGGAGGAGACTGGTGCAATCACAACATTTAGAGAGCATCTGGATGGGTACATGAATAGGAAGGGTTTAAAGGGATATGGACCAAATGCCTGCAAATAGAACTAGATTTATTTAGGTTATCTGGTCAGTATGGACGAGTTCAACCAAAGGGTTATCTGTGAGATGTACAACTGACTCTATTCAAGTCAAACACCATCCTGCAAAAGCACTGTAGTTTTAAACTCAGAACTGTTCACGCCAAATTTGGATAAGGAGAGGGCATGGTGGTTGGATAGTGAGAGTGGTGGAAAAGAAAGTAGTTCAAAGATAAATAAATCCACAATTCAGAAATGTATCCTTTCAGTTTTGGCCACTTGTACAACTCAACGCTTCCAAAGGCTAGGTGAAATACAACAGTACAATCAGTAGTACAATATTGACAAGAGCATATTTAAGCACATGATTTAGTTCAAATCCTAGAAATTACTACCGACAACATTGACATTTTCACAATGTTTGTAAAGAACTTGCATTTGTTCAGTACTTTTCTGAAACTTCAATGTCCAAAAGTGCTTCACAGCTAACCAATAAGTGTAAAGTCACCATAATTTTACCACAACCTAGGGCTGTAATCTCTTTAGAGTAAGACAACTAGCGACGTTTTAACTTGAGTTACCACGCTTCAAGCGAGGGGACAGGTTGAGAAGCAGAGTCCTTCCACTGTCATCTCAGCCAGTGCAGGAATTGAACTCATGGCATTAACATCGGTTTACATTGTAAACCGGCCGTCGAGCCAACCGGGCTGACTGAACCTCTTCACAGCCAAGTAAATACAACATGACTACATACCAAATTATGTACAGAAATGCAGCAGCTGATGTGACTACACTTCAACAAAGGAGTACCCTCTCATTAAATGTTCTAAAGGGCTATCAAGTGTCACGAGCTGACTGAGCATTTGTTCAATACAATTTTGTTCCAGACATGACTGCTGATCCAGACGTAAAAGCTGGGGGCAAGTAAGTTCGGTGATGCATGAGAGACGTGATACAAAATATCCACAAGATAAAACAATTTTACACGATAAAACAAAGGTGAAGAAGGTCTAGCAGTAGCTGGAGGTGGGGAGGGGTGGGTGCGATGAACGAGAGCGCGCGCGCGAAATAATTACTTTTCAACTTCACTGACCCTCCGTCAGAAGGGATCTCTCTACAGATGCTGCTAAACCTGTTGAGTTGCTCCAGCATCCAGTTATATGTTTTACTAAGTTCACTAAATTATCACAACTTCAGAATTTTGACAAATCACACTCCATCTCACAATCATAACCATTAACTGTTGAGATTTAGACGAAACAGCTTTCTCTCTCTCAGTATATAGTTCACAATTATTTCTTCCAACATAAAATATTCATTTCATTGTAACATTCGCTGGCCGACATACAAGTCCCATAAAACAAAAACATGAAACTATGATTTTTACTCCAGCTAAACCATTTACAAACGCGACTACTTCCCAAACTATTATCTTGCCTCTGATGGTCTGGCAGCGTCTGCGAAGAAAAAAAAATCAGAGTGAACGTTTCGGGTTCACGAAACATTAACGCTGATTTTTTTCTTCGCAGATGCTGCCAGGCCTGCTGAGCTTTTCCAGCAACTTTGTTTTTGTTCCCGATTTACAGCACCCGCAGTTCTTTCGGTTTTTATCTTGCCTCTGATGTTCACTAGGGTGTTGACAACATTTTGAGTTATTGTTTCAGATTTCCTACATGCGCAGTTTCTCCATTCCTTTATTGTTCACTTTTTAAACCCACTACACAAAGTCATCACAGTAAAAGCCAACACTGCAAAACAGAAAACGTTAACAACTGCTCAGCCAACATTGATAGCTTCCACTGCCTCAAGTCGGCTGTAACCGGGACAACCACTTACCCCAAGCAGACAAACTTTCAGCTCCCTCAAAGCCATGGCATAAAAAACTGGCAGCTTTCAGAATTCCACACACATCCCCAGCAGGACATTTGTGAGAAAAAACAAGAAAGGAAATAAAGCGGGAAAGGGAAACAGAGCAATCACCTTTTAAAACCTTTTTTTAAAAAAAAGTTTTAAAAAGCTGCATTAACGAAGGAAGAATAGGCCGAGAGTCAGCCACTATGAACCACAGCGAACCGCCCCCTCCACAGGGCCGTCGCCGCCATCTTGCTGAGCCACCGTCACGTGACCAGCCCAAACGCACCCACAAGGTGCTGCAATTCGAATATATTTTTGAAAAGTGATTCCTTGAATTACTATTGATTCCTGTTTAGATCTTAAAAGAGTCTATACGTTGTTTTTAATCCTATGAGATAACGTAAAGCCCGAGGGGAGGGTCCAGAACGTTGGGCACGTGATCATCTGGCCGGATTTGAAAATAATTCTACCCTGCTTTAATTTTGATTCGAAATAAGCTGTCTGACAGATGGCTGCTAGAAAGCGTTTCGCTGCGCTTGGCGCATTCATTTATTTCGTTCTTTAATTACGGAAGTGGGCATCCTGCCCTCCCCTCTACCCCAGATCTATCCAAGATGGCGGGTATGTCAGTTTTAAGTATGCTATCGGCTCTTTTGACACTCTTTATCAGCGCCCTTCAATAACCTTTTTTTTAACCTTCATCTTCTCTCCCTCCCAGGCCTCTCCCTGTATTACGAGGACCCACAGGACGAGCTGGAAGAATGTGAGTATTGTGTAGATCTGTTATTGGGGCTGTCAGACTGTGAGACTCTGGGGCCCCGGCCTCGATTGCAGAGGTAGTGGATTTGGGGGTGGGGGGTGAAGAGGAGGATGATCGGTGCCCTGACAGCTCTGCCTTACCCTCCTCTTTCAATTTCCCTTGTCGGTTCTTTGCTATAAACGTTCCCCAACAGATGCTGAGTTTATTCTTCTTTTAACCCACCCCGGGCCCTCAATCTCACGCTGCCCACTGCAGCTCCCTTGGTTCCCCCCCGCCGCCTCCACGGTGTGAGAGAGGTGCCTGTCAGCGTCTGATCGTATTCGGTCTCTGTGTTGTCCTTCTCCTTTTGGCATCGATGTTACTGTCGCCATCGCAATTACTTCAGACCCTGCTTCTCCGCGAGTGGGATTAGAGAGGTTGCAGTGTATCTGAACTGAGCTGTATATGTGAACGCAGCTGTACGTGAATCTCAATGACTAAGCTCTGTGGTTGTCCAGTTGAAGTGGATGCTGATGCATGAGTTGTTGCTTTTTGCTTTAGCAATCCCTCTTTAGTTTTAAACGCTGCTTCAATTTCCCGTGAATATCCTGATTCGCGCAGGCGAACCTGGATGAGTTTACCGTTAAATTTGAGGATTTAGGCATTATTTTAAATGTTGAATTTCACGAGGCTGTTAGAACAGATCACTGAGGGGAAAGCAAAATAGAATGCATCACGAAAAGCTGTCTTAAAATATTTATTTCTTCATCAGCGATTTAAAAAATTCTCAACAAACGTTTGGAATATTAAATAGTAGCTACATTATCTCCTTTGAACCCTTAAAGGCACTGTTTTGGCGAACATGTAAGCTACCATTGTGTATAGCAGTTGTGCACTATTTTAAGTTTTGTGCCTCAAAAACCTTTAATACATAGTAAAACCTGGTTGACATAAATTGCTCTTATACTTTAAAGGGCTTGCCTAATATGAAATTTAATAAAGTAACTAAAATCCTGATGAAGTAAAATACAAAATTAAGGCTACATCTTACAAAAGACAAAAGCAGAAAAAGCTGGAGAAACCCAGCAGGTTTGTTCTGTGAAGGCTCACTGGACCAGAGTTGACTCTGTATTCTCTATACAGGTACAGCCAGATCTCCTGAATATCTGCAGCTATTTCTGTTTTTGTTTAAGGTTGCACCTGTTTGCTGTACTAACTGAAGGAATTGATTAATTTTGATTTCAGAATTGGCAACATTGGAAATGAATTGCTTGAA
This sequence comes from Ginglymostoma cirratum, assembly GCA_024137785.1. NCBI lineage: Eukaryota > Metazoa > Chordata > Chondrichthyes > Orectolobiformes > Ginglymostomatidae > Ginglymostoma > Ginglymostoma cirratum. The sequence goes on from JAHRHZ010000087.1 coordinate 36,738,277, forward strand.
GTTGTACTAGTTTGTTGTTCAGTGGTAGAAACAGAGACAGGATTATTTAGAAATTAGACAAATAAAATTTAATAAAAGACCCAAATTACTTTCCCTGAGGCATGTTATCACTAACATGCTGTGTGTATGCAGACTAATAGCATTGGGATTATGGAGGCATCATATTTGATATACTTAAGTATTTAAGGACACCAGTGTTGCTGGGGTGTCTATTTGACAGTGTTGTTATTTTACCCCTGGCAGATTTTCCCCTCCTTTCCTCAAAAATTTCTACATGTGTACAGGTTCCTGTGCTGGACTCTAGTGGCCCACCAAAAGATTTGCTTATGTCTCACACCGTTTATCTTCAGGAGATTCTAAGGGAATTCTCTGCCAATTAATCAGGTTTTAAAGCATTGTCACCCTTGCTGCAGGCAAGCAATACAACCAGTAGCAGAAATTATTAACCAGTTGATTGATTTCTGTGGTGTTGATAGAGTTAGCCAAGATCTTCACATCAAATATTGTTAGTGAATTTATTTTACTTTGACTTGAACAGACAAATGTTGCCTTGGTTTAATGTTTTTCTCCAAAGCACTACTGTGATAGAAAATGAATAATGACAGGCTATTTACCGAATGGGGCATCACAACAAAGCTAGAACATCTTCTCATTCATTGTTCGCACATGTACTTCCAACAGGGCTCAGTAAATGGACCAGCATCCATGCCCACATGCAGGAACAATGGGGCCAGCTATAGGAACTATGCTGCAATCCCTGCTGAAATCAGCTTGTCACACCTAGGATTGTTATGGTCTGCTGGAGGCTGTGCCACAATTGTCGCTGCTTTGCATGCTGAATATTGATGAGCCTGCTATTTGGAACAAAACAACCTGAATGAGGATTGACAAAAAAAGGTCTTTTTATGTACTTTAAGAAAAATCAGATCCAAAGTTTTTTTTTTGGAAAATTTAAAGATATCTTAGCAACTACTGGGAGTTTAAGTTACCTGATTATACAGCTTCAAACCTATATGTAAATGATTGTAAAATTGTACAGACAGCTAATAGTTGTTCTGTGGTTGTGTTCGAGTTAGCACATTGTTATTGTTATCTCACCTGAAGATTGCTATTATAAAAATGTCCTTGGTTAAAAGTCTGTGATAATTGTCACAAGTAGACTGTCACATAAATTTAACCCCAGTTGGCAAATTTAAGCTATCTGCAACAGACATAGGTCATTTTATAGCTGCTTAGTCACTGCAATATCTCTGATCAATCAAAGTAACGGCTTGATGTTACTGACTTAATTATTGAACAGCTACACTGTTGAACTGCAGCTTTTACTCCTCAGAATCTCTATATGTCTAGCTCCTGACTGCATCTGCAATTAGGTTTCAGCCTCTGCTACAGTACTGAAACAGTCCTTAAATACACATACAATATTATATTATTCCGATTATTTACCACAATCTCTCTTTATTCTTTTTGACCTGTCTACAGCCAATGACACCACTGGTCATGTCATCCTCCTGCAGTGTCCCTCTTCTGTTATAAATTTTGGACCTGACTGTATACCATTGTTCCATTCTTTTTGATCCAGCTGTAGCCAGAGAATCACCTACAATGATTTCCTGTCCCACTCCCGTACAATTGGATCTAGAGCACCTAACTCCATCCCCACTCAGCCCCTGCAAAAGGTTTTGTCCTTGGCCCATTTCTATTCTCATTATTCGCCATTCCTTGGCATTGTAATCTAGAAACCTATAAGATTCTACATATATGCTGATGCAGCTCAACCACACTGCCACCTCACTCAAGCTGTTGACCATCTGATTTATCCCTCTTTTATGCTCATCCTGTGCTGAATGTCAGACAATTTCCCAGCATTAACTACTGGCAAGAACAACGCCACTGTATTCACACTGCAAACCGTTCCTCTTTCTGGATGCAGTCCGAGGCTGAAATGAATTTTGTAACTTTACTGCTTTATTTGACTTAGAGTAGAGCTTTCAATAGCATAAAGAACTCGGACATGTTTACTTTCACCTTTGACATCTGCTATCTCTACAGCTTGCGCACTCCATGAACTTGAACTCATCCAAAAGTCAACCATCTGCATCCAAACCTGTATCAGTCCCATTCACTCATCAACCTGGTTCTCACTGACCTGGAATGGCTCCCTATCCATTTATTTGTTTATCCTGCTCTCTTTTTTTGCCCTGGTCAATAAGTGCTGGCTTAGCCAGTGATGTTCATACCAATGAATAAATAAAAACAAACCCTCCCTGGCATTCTTTTTGTGCTCTCTCTCTCACGCTCTCGCTCTCTCTCACTCTCTCTCTCCCTTTCTCTCAACTAACTCTTCAGAGGCTGACATCCCATCACCACTCACCCTTTATTTATATGTTCAGAGTGTCAGTATCCCTGACATTCACTCTTTTATGTTGTCTAGGGCTCAGTGATTGGACCAGATTTACAGCCCCAATCAGGAAGCTTCTATTCTGTGTAGGTTGAACTGGCTCACCTCATTCAATCACTACATTCCTCTCCCTTTGAGTTCACAGAGACGGGAAGATCTGATTCCTTTGAGAGCCTCCTGGGGTGTTTTAACACATGGTCCAGTTCCGTCTGAATCTGACAGGGAAGGCATGTAATGAACGGGAGCTTGCCTCTTTTGTCTGGAGCACCTTGGTAGACTTTCGCTCCCTCTTCCAGAGACAGAAACATCAAGGCTAGTTCCGCCATGTCCATCTCTGATCCAGACAACTCGATAATGTTTGATGGAGAGGGGGCACAATCAGTATTTGTGAAGGCTCTGAGGGGAGAGTTTTGTTCCCACACATTGTGCAAATATGCAGCTTTCAAATGGTCCACATGCTTATTCAGGACAGTCGCACCTACCTGAATTTTATAAGTCACTGTTCCTGATCTTTTGTCAATTGTGCATCTTACTCATGTGGGGCTATTTCCATAATTCTTGAATCAAGCTGTCTGTTTTGTTTGGCAGAGTCTTGGGTTTAGCATTGGACTTCCTAATGCCATTTCACCCCCCCTCCCAGGTCCAGGAAGATCAGACTTAGCCTGGTGTAGAGACTTTCATTTGTTAGCAACTCTGCCATCCCACTTGTCCAAAATCGAACAAGAACCATGAAGCACAGACTGTTTCTTCAGGCCTTACTTTTAAGTTTGGACTGCTGTTTCTGCCAGGCTGTTGGATGATGGGTGGTATGGAACTGTTCTTGTACGTCGAATCCCATTTGATGTTACAAAATAACTAAAGCCCCTGATGGTAAATGATGGTCCCTTACCCTTAACCAATAGCTCCAGGACTCCTTGTATCGCAAAAGATTTTTCTGTTGTCCCTACAATGTTTGACAAATGGAATCTATGCACGTCCAACTACTTTGAGTGGCTGTATACAATGACTAAAAACATTGAATTAATGAAAGGACTGGTATAGTCAACATGCGACCGAGACCAAGGTTTACCTGGCCATTCTTGGGGATGTGGGGAAGCTGCTGACAGTAATTTTCATCCTTGTTAACACTCTGGGTGCTGTCCCACCAAAGCATCTGTGATTGTGTCCAAGGCAACAGAGTGTGGAGCTGGCGGAACACAGCAGACCAGGCAGCATCAGAGGAGCAGGAAAGCTGACGTTTTGGGTCGGGGCTCTTCTTCAGAAAAGAGATTATGTCCAAGCCTGGCCTCCCGGACCCAACTGTTTGCCAACATTGTTTTGTAAACCCCTGGATGACCGTGGTGGAGTTCAGCTGGTATTTGATGGCTCCATTTGCTCAGGACATTCACTCTCGCTCCCCATAACAATATGCTGTCTTCTACTGTGAGCTGGTCTGTCGGGTCCGGGTCCATGAAGGTTTTAGTTTTGGCTGCAATGGCTCTTTGGTTTTCCCCATTAATACCAACTGTTTTAGTTTTGAAAGTACTGGATCTTTCTGTGGTCAAAGCCTGACATTGTCAGCTGTGACTGGGAGTGTGTGCAGAAAATTCAATGTCATGACAGACTGTTCCATTGGGAGTACCATGGGTGGTATATCTGCTAATGAAAAGTGGCTCAATGCATCTGCATTTGCTACTTGGCCTCCTGGACAGTTCTAATCTGTAATTATAAGCGCTTTAATATTAGAACCGACCACTGAATGCAGCCTGAAGCTATGGCCGACACTGCTTTAACATCTTTAATCGGAACAAGTAGAGGGGTGTGATCCATGATTATCATGAATCTTTGCCAATAAAAGATGATGATGGAATATTCTGACTCCAGATATGATCACCAATCCTTCCTTTTCTATTAGGCCATATTTACTCTTAGCATCTAGGGGTTTGCCTTATGCAATTGGGCATTCCTCTCCAGTGGGCCACCTATGAGCTAATACCACTCCGATGCTGTATGGGGAGACATCACCTGTCAATACCAGATATTTCTTAGGATCATAGAGTAACAATGCAGAGGGTAATGATTATTTCTTTACTTCATCAAAAGCTAAAGAGACTATTTTCAAGGCTGACCCTTTTATAGGAGTTGATGCAGTGGTGCCAGGATTGATGCCTGGTTGTGTGTGAACTTTGCATAGTAATTTACCAGACCCATAAACGACCTAAGCTCCTGGACAAACGTGAGTGCCGGGACACCTTTGACTGCCCTCTCTTTATTTTCCAATGGGTGTCAATCTTGTAGCCCAAGTAAGTCACGTGAGGAGTCTGGAACACTCACTTTCCCTTTTTAGGCATACGTTTGTTTCAGAAAAATGCCTTGGGTTGATATTCAAGTTCCCTAAGTGTTTCTTGTTAGTTTTCCCTGTTATTAACATTATTAGGTAAATGGCAACCTGAGGTGGACCTTGCAAAATGTTCTCCGTCATCTGCTGAAAAATTGGATAGGCTGATGATATGGTGAATGGCAGTCTTGTATATTAGCACAAGTTCCCCTGGGTATAAATTATAACAATCGTCTGAGAATCCTGATCTAAATGCAATTGCAAGTAAGTGTGGCTCATGTCAAGCATCGTGAAGGACAATGCTCTTGCCAGCTTTGCGTACAAGTCCTCTATCTGAGGTAATGGATATTATCCAACTGCAAAAAACAGTTTCTGGTTTGTTTTAAATCCCCACAAAGGCAAACAGACCCATTGGGTTTCAGAATTGTTACAAATAGCGATGCCCATTCTGCAAATTGGACTGGTTTGATGACTCCTTCACTTTCCAGTCTTCTGAGTTCTGCTTCTACTTTTGCCCGTAAGGCAAATGACACTGGACAGACCTTGCAGAATCATGGAATTGCTTCATGGTCAACGTGCAAAGTTACTTTGGCTCCTCTAATAATTCCTAGACCTTGCTGGAAAACTTCAAAGTATTTCATTAGGACTTCACTCGGGCAGCCATTTTCTAATTGAAAAGTGTTGAGCCAGTCTAGGTGAATCTCTTGCAACCAATTTTGGGGCACAGATAAGGTGAAGAGCCAAGGTATTTTCCCTAGGGTAGGGGAATTCAAAACCAGAGGGCTTAGTTTTAATGTGAGAGGGGAAAGATTTAAAGGGACCCCGAGAGGTACCTTTTTCATGTAGCGGGTGTGTAAATGGAATGACCAGCTCAGAGGAAGTGATAGATGCGGGTACAGTTACAATATTTGAAAGATATTTGGACATGTACATGAATAGGAAATGTTTAGAGGGATATGGACCAAATGCAGGCATACGGGACTTGTTTATTTTAGGAAGTTTGGTCATCTTGGACGTGTTGGGCCAAAAGGTCTCTTTCCGTGCTGTGTGACTGTATGACTCTGCTGGAACTTGCCGTCAGTTACGTACTCGTTTGATGAAATGGAATTTGTGGAGGAGTGGATAATATATGCTAACTGGGAAAAAGTGGGGAAATTTTGAGTGTGAATTTCTGAGCAATGTAGATTTGAAATAGTCTCAACTCAAATCCTCAGTTAGCTTAAAGGACCTGAAACAAATTGATTCAAAATTAAAGCAAGTACATTTTTAAATTCTGTACTGTGTTCTGTCCTTTCAGTTAGTTAAGAAATGCCGAACTTGGTCCATGATTCCAGCTCTGTGCAAGGGTGTGAATGAAAGGATGTTCAGTAATGGCACAAAGATTTAAAGGAAAGATTTTTTAAATAAAAAGATTCCTGTATTGGTTTGAATGTGTAAGCAGCTCATAAACTCCGTGAAACTCTGAGGAATTGGGTGGCTGCTAGAGAAAGGAATGTCTAAGAACAAATTCTGACTATGGACGGGCCAGTTAGTTTGAATTAGGTCACTCGGAAAGAAAAACCCTGGCAGAGATTTGGTATATTGAATGACCTTTGTCTGCAGTGATATTCTATAATTAAGTTCAGTTGCAAACCTTTGACGTTAGAATAGAAAGTGCAGACCTTGTTAATGTAGCATTTCAATGCAAAAGGACAAAGATGCTCGAAAACTGCGCATCAACACTTAATTTACGCTTAATGTAGAAAACTATTTGATTGTGACAATAAGTACATTGCCCTCCAAAATATCAATCTTGCAATATCTAAAGTAGTGGAATTCATCTTTTTATACTGCATACAGATCACACAAAAATGATGGAGATATTGCATCTGATTTAACACTGAAAAATTCATTCTTGATGTCAAACATAGAAAATAGGTGCAGGAGTAGGCCATTCAATATGATCATGGCTGATTAAGCAATTTCCAGTATCTCGCTCCTGCTTTCTCTCCATACCTCGATCCTTTTAGCCGCAAGGGTCACATCCAGCTCCCTCTTGAATATATCTAATGAACCAGCCCCGACAGCTTTCTGTGGCAGAGAATTCCATAGGTTCACAACTCTGAGTGAAGAAAGTCTTCCTCATCTCAGTCCTAAATGACTTACCAAATATTTAAATATTTAGATATTATAAATATTATTATTACTAAATACTTAGACTTTCTAAGCTAACTGGGGAAGCTTTTGGTGATTTGGCACCAAGGCCAACCTGGGACTTGAGCATATGATCTTTCCATGAGGGAAAACAATATTGTCAGGCATCTTATTTTGACTGAGATGCTGTTACCAAGAATTGGATGATTTTTTAAAAGTTTTAAAAAATGGCTAATTATTGCCTCTTGTTTGTGGGTTATTGATCTGTGGCAGTTGGCTGTTTTGTTTTCTGATGTAACTGCACTTCAAACACTAATGAATCCACTGATGCTTTGAAACATTGTGAGGAAAACTGCTTTACAAGAGCTTGGATTTTATTGAATGTTTTGAAATTTGTTGGCTGTAATATCTGGTTCATGTATTAGGAGTTAACTGATCAACAGTTGCAGCTTAAGTTGCTGTGAAACCAATTCAGGCTCCTAGCTCCAGTCCTTACAGATGACAATGAGAACTTAGAGTCATAGAGATGTACAGATAATCAACTTGACACTCTATATACACACATGTCTTTAGTAGAGTTGTGGCAGTTATTTTGACAGGTACTACTAACCAGCAAGTGACATGGAAGGAAGGTTAGCAATTGGATCAAGCTTTAAAAGCTTCTTTGCATCCCAATTTCCTAATGTTAGGCAAATCCTTGCTGTTGGCATTTATTTCTATATTGTAAACATGCCCATCTTCTCCAATCCTGCCCCAGCCCAGGGTTTTCACAAGCATTCTTCCCTTTTCCGAGATGCTTGTTATTTCATATCTGATGGATACGCAAAGAGTAGGAATTTCTTATCAGTTTTTCTTATCAGGCACTGCGACTGTTTTGCCTATTCTTTGTTAGAATTGAGTGACCCATGTCAATGCTACCACCTGACACTTTGTTCTTGGCTTACAGTTGGGTTTGATGAATACAGCTCTGACTGTGATGGAATACGGATTACTTCCTTTTTGGATTTGGCAAATCAAGATGAAATGACACCTCTTTCCAGACTGGAGAAATATGCTGCCAGTGACAATGTATTCAACAGGTAAGGCAAGAAGCCATAGAGACTTGCGTATGAAAGGCTGATCAAACGATGGCAATCCAGCCTGGAAGACTTTGCATCTCAATAGATACCTATTTCCTATTCACTGTTTTGCTCTGTTGGCATATCTTGTGTTTGGAGGTTTGGATGTTTTTGACACTGTTACATAGGATCACAGGAATAAGAGTAGGCCATTTAGCCCTCAATCAGTTTCACCATTCACTGAGATCATGATTGACCTGTGGCCTAACTCCATATTCTTCCATTTGGCCTGTATCTCTTAATACCATACTTGATTTTAAATCTGAGAGAATCTTTTCATTAACCACTGAACTAGCATTAACTGCCATTTGTAGAACAGAGCTTCAATCACTACCACCCGTTTTGTGTAGAAGTACTTATGAACATCTCCTGAAATGTCTGGCCCAAATTGTCAGACTTTGCCCCTATTTCTAGAATCTTCACCAATGTAACTTGTTTATCTTTATCTACCCTGTCTTTTTCTATTAATATCTTAAAAACTTTGATCAGATGGGCTTGGATGGAGATAATTTAAGTGTGTACAAGAAAAGTTTTTGATTCAGTATGTGCATGTGCCTACTAGAGAAGGTGCAAAACTTGACCTACTATTGGAAAATAAGGCAGGTCAGATGACTGAGGTGTAAGTGACCAATAATTCTGTTAGTTTTAAAATAGTGATGGAAAAGGATAGACCTGATCTAAAAGTTAAAGTTCTAAATTAGTGGAAGGCCAATTTTCACGGTATTAGCCAAGAACTTTCAAAAGTTGATTGGCGGTGGATGTTTGCAAGTAAAGGGACAGCTGGAAAATGGGAAGCCTTCAAAAATGAGATAACGAGAGTCCAGAGGCAGTATTAGGGTGTTTGGGTGAAGGGCAAGGCTGGTAGGTGTAGGGAATGCTGGATGACTAGAGACATTGAGGTTTTGGTCAAGAAAAAGAAGGAAGTGTATGTCAGGTGCAGACAGCAGAAATTGACTGAATCCCTAGAACAGCATAAAGGCAATAGGAGTATACTTAAGAGGGAAATCAGGAGGGCAAAACGGGGACATGAGAGAGCTTTGACAAGTAGGCTTTAGAAGAATCCAAAGGGATTCTACAAATACATTAAGGACAAAAGAGTAACTAGGGAGAAAATAGGGCCCCTTAAAGATCAGCAAGGCCATTTATGTAGGGAACCACAGGATATCGGGGAGATACTAAGTGAGTATTTTGCATCAGTGTTTACTGTGGAGAAGGATATGGAAAATGGAGAATGTGGGGAAATAAGTAGCGACATCTTGAAAAATGTCCATATTGCAGAGGAGGAGGTGCTGGGTGTCTTAAAACGCATAAGTGAGGATAAATCCCTGGGACCTGATCAGGTGTACCCTAAAACTCTTTGAGAAGCTGGGGAAGGACTGCTGAACACCTTGCTGATATATTTTTATGATAGGTAATTACAAATGAGGTGCTGCAAGACAGGAGGTTGGCTAATGCGATCCCACTGTTTATGAAAGGCAGTAAAGAAAAGCCAGGGAACTATAGACTGTTGTGTCTGATGTCGGTGGTGGGTAAGTTGTTGGAGGGAATCCTAAGGGACAGGATTTACGTAGAAACATAGAAGATAGGAGCAGGAGGACACCATTCAGTCCTTGGAGCCTGCTCTGCCATTCATCATGATCTTGGCTGATTGTCCAACTCAGTAGCCTAATCCTGCTTTCTCCCATAACCCTTGATCCCATTTGCCGCAAGTGCTATATCTAGCCGCCTCCTGGAGACATTAAAATTTTTGGCATCAACTACTTCCTGTGGTATTGAATTCCACAGACTCATCACTCTTTGGGTGAAGAAGTGCCTCCTGATCTCTGTCCTAACTGGTCTACTCTGAATCCTCATACTGTGACCCCACGTTCTGGACACCCCCACCATCAGGAACATCCTCTTGGTATCTACCCCATCCGGTCCTGTTAGAATTTTGTAAGTCTCTGAGATTTCCCTTCCCCAGCCTCTTCCCCAATTCATCTGAACTCTAGCGTAAATCACCCTAACTTAGTCAGTCTCTCCTCATAGATCAGTCCCGGAATCAGGCCAGTAAACCTTCGCTGCACGCCCTCGAGAGCAAGAGCATCCTCTCTCAGAAAAGGAGACCAAAACTGCGCACACTATTCCAGGTGTGACCTCACCAAGGCCCTGTATAATTGCAACAACACAACTCTGCTCCTGTACATGAAATCTCTCGCACGAAACCTCTCGCAATGAAGGCCAACATACCATTTGCCTTTTATATCATCTGCTGCACCTGCACGCTTACCTTCAGCGACTGGTGCACAAGGACACCCAGGCCCTTCAGAAGTGAAGAAGGGTCCAGACCCGAAACATCAGCTTTCCTGCTTGGCCTGCTGTGTTCATCCAGCTCTACACCTTGTTATCTCATCTTCAGACTAAGCATTTTATAGCCTTCTGGACTTAATATTGAGTTCAACGCCTTCAGATTGTGAATCAGCTCCCATTTCTTCCCTTTCTTTTAACTTGTTACATTCTTTGTAACCATGTCCTCTCTCCCCACCCCGCACCCTAGTAGGGCTATCTTCTCTTTCAAGTCTGGAAGTTAGACACACCATTGTTCTGCCATTCTTATATTCTGATCACTTATTCTGAACAATCAACAGCTTTTCTCCACCGGCACTCTACACCCTTCTATTGCCACCCTTCCCTGCCGCCCCCCAACTAGAGGATAAATGCTGCCCCCCCCACCACCACCACCACGTGAGCTCTAATGAAGAGTCATCTGGACTCGAGATATTAGCTTGCTTTCTCTCCATGGATGCTGCCTGATCCACTGTAATTTCCAGCATTTGTTGTTTTCAGAACAGATGCCAGCATCTACAGTAATTTGCTCCTAGAAAAACCAGGGTTGTTTTCTCTGGAGCTTCAAAGGCTGAAGGGGGACTTGATAGAAGTCTATAAAATTATATGATGCATAGATAGGGTTGACACTCAGTCTTTTTCCCAGAGTTGAAATGCCTAATTCTAGAGGTTATGCATTTAAGGTACGATGGGGAAAGTTCAAAGGAGGTGTGAGGGGTGCTTTTTTTTAAACATAGTGTTTGGTGTCTGGAACACTCTGCTGGGGTGGTGGAGGTAGATATGTTAGGGGTGTTTAAGGAGCTTTTAGCTATGCACCTGAGTATGCAAGGAAAGGAAGGATATGGACCAAGGGCAGGCAGATGGGATTCGTTTAATTTGGCGTCATGTTCAGCGTAATATTGTGGGCCAAAGGGCCCATTCCAATGCTGTTCTATGTTCTGTCTTTTCCCTTAGGTAGAAGAATTCACAACTAGAGAGCATGTATTCAAGGTTAGAGGAGAAAGGTTTAAAAGGGACTAGGGAGACAACTTGTTCACACAGAGCATTAAGAAGGTTGAATTGCCAGAGGAAGTGGTAGATACTGGTACCTTTAAAAGACGTTTGGGCAGGTATATGAATAGGAAAGGTTTTGAGGGATATGGGACAAATGGAGGCAAATGAGACGAGTTTACTTTGGGAAATTGAGTCGGCATGGACAAATTGGACTGAAGGGTCTGTTTCCGTGATAAGTGACTCTATGACCATAGGGGCGGCACAGTGGCTCAGTGGTTAGCACAGCTGCCGCACAGCACCAGGGACCTGGATTCGATTCCACCAGTGAAGTTTGCACATTCTCCCCGTGCCTGCATGGGTTTCTGCCAGGTGCTCCGGTTTCTTCCTACAGCCAAAGATATGCAGGCTAGGTGGATTGGCCATGTTAAATTGCCCGTAGTTTTCAGGGATGTGTAGGTTAGGTGTGTTAGCCATGGGAAATGCAGGGTTACAGGGAAAGGGTAGGGGTTGGGTCTGGGTGTCATGCTCTTCGGAGGGTTGGTATGGACTTGTTGGGCTGAATGGTGTATTTCAACACTAGGCATTCTATGAACTGTTTCGTTGTTTGTTTTGTAAATGGAACAAGATTTCTTCACTATTTCTCAATTAGTTAAGAGATGCTGTTTGGCCGTTTTGTGTTCTGGCTGATACAAGGTATTTGCATATCAGATGTAAGGCCAAATGTATGGTACAGTTTCTACTCCCATTTTTTTTGGATAATAATAATAATGTTAACAAAAATTCAAATTTTGATAATCACTAAATTCAAGGGCTGAGACAATTTCTAACAGTTGTTAATTGAGGGATAAATGGATAAATTGTCAAATGCCATGAATTTTTAAAAGCAAATAAAATTTGCTTAATGTGCCATTCCAAGGGATAGCATCTCAGACAATGCAAATTCCCTCTATTATACTGGTCTCATGTGCTGAAGTCAATAGGCTTGGAATATGAGGCCTTGGCTTTCTGGGACCTAAACCCATGACCTTCTAATCTACGTAGGCATCGTCGACTTTGAATATATATGCAGCGTGATGGATGTTTTTTAACATAAAATTTCAGTGTAAGTAATATGAAGCTGTAATGCATGGACCTTTTTGGATATTTTCGTCAACTGATTCAGAGATGTTACTATACACCTACGATATAGGTGGGTCTTGAACTTTGGCCTCCTGGTCCAGATGTAGGGGCACTACTACTGCACCACAAGCCTCCGATATGCCTTTTATACCTGTTGTTATCCTGGTACAATGTACCGTGTTCTTTCTTTTGTATACCCCCTTTCTCATCCTGCCTTTTACCTTCCAAAAATCCCTGACTGCTTGGATTGGTCACAAAATGTATTTCAAATATGAGAATCTGGCACCTATTGATCACATTACAGTTCTGTTTGAAAAGACGTAGATTGACACTTGATGCCTATTTTGCTTTGGACTCCTGTTAATATGCCATATAGATATTTGACAGTTACTGTTCTAAAAACATCAATCTCAGAAACAAAGCCATTGCAGAATTGGGAATATTTGTCATAATTCAAAGTCCTGTTTCTTTTTGACTTCATGTATTTTTTTTTTTTGCCCACAATTCAACTGTGCTATCCTTTGTGTTAGGTTTTTGAGTGATTTTCTATTGAGAAATGAGCTTCTTGAGTTGCCACAGGCTAAGCAGATGCCCTTGAAGGTGATGATTGCATATTATGATTGCCAGAGCACTGGGTCCAGTTGCCTGCTTTCTGCCTGTACTTGGTGAATACTGCACATTGTGGTAAAACTTAAAAGATGAGGGAAGGAGAGAGAGGAAGAGAGAAGGATGCATAACACACCCCTTTCATCACGTACTTTACCAATTTGTTTTTCTGTAGTTTTGCCTGAGGCATGCTTTCACTTTTCAAAAGTTAGTCATTCTCCTTGAAATAACTCCACAGAGGGCTGGTATCCTGTCACCATGGAACCCTTTATTCACACGTGAATAGTTGGATTCCGGGGATGGCAGGTCTGATGTACGAGCAGAGATTGACTAGGTTGGGATTGTTTTCGCTGCAATTCAGACGAATGAAGGGGATCTCATAAAGACCTATAAACAGGACCGGACAGTATAGATGCAGGGAGGATGTTCCCAATGGTGAGTGTGTCCAGAACCAGGGGTTTTGGTATGAGGATTCGGGGTAGACGATTTAGGCTGTAAGTGACGAGACATTTCTTCACCCAACATGTGGTGAGCCTGTGGAATTCATTATCACAGGAAGTAGTTGATGTGAAAACATTGATTGTGTTCAAGAGGTGACTAAATATAGCACTTGGGACGAATGGGATCAAAGGTTATGGGGAGAAAACAGGATTAGGCTATTGAGTTGGATGAACAACCAAGATCGTGATGAATGGCGCAGCAGGCTTGAAGGGCCAAATAGCAGCCACCTGCTCCAATCTTCTATGTTTCTGTATATTCTGAGTCAGGTACCAGCGTGTCAGTATGTCTGACTATCATCATTTTTATATGTCAGCCAGGGCTCCCTGATTGCACCAGATTAACTGCCCCAATCAGGGAACTCATTCTATGATGTCCAGCTGGCTGACCTCCTTACAATCACTACATCCCACTTACTACAGCTAGGATTTTTTGACTGCAAAACCAGTTAGTGTACTTTAAATCTGCTTCTGCAGCATGAAGTCTCGAGAAGTCATCCAAATTGCACAAACCTTTTTAGTGACTTGATCCTTTCTTGCATATCCTCACTGAAGTATCCATCTGACCCTTTGATCTTAAATGGGAAGCAAAGTGCATGTTGATACGTCTGCGTTTTGAAGTAAAGGTGCATTCTTGCCTCTGAGGCAGTTTGTGTCGGTCTTACCTCCGAGGCATGAAAAAAAGAATCTAGGCTGGCACTTCAGTGCAATACTGAGGGAGTGTTAAAGGTGTTGTCTTTCAGTTTCTAAGTTAAGCCGATACCCTGTCTGTCCCTTCAGGCGAGCATAAAAGATCACATTATCATTTTTGAAGAAGGATATAGGAATTTTTCCTTAAACAGGTTGTCTTAATGTTATTTGTGGAAGTTTTCTGTGCTCAAATTGACTTCTGTGTTTCCTATCTTAAAATAGTGAGTACATTTCAAAAGTTTATAGTTGGCTCTAACGTCCTTTGGAACAGCTTGAGGTTGCAGGTGGCACCATATAAATGTGAACCAAGCTTGCGTGTTCTCTGTCTCACTTGTTCTAGCACATGCTAATTCTTAAATTGTTTGGCAGTACGAGCAGGTGCAGCTGGTCAGTACCGGTTTTGATGAAACTTTCTTTCCCCCCTTTAGTTTTCTCTCTTATTTCTGACCAAGTATTCAAGTTTTGTGTTTTCTCATTCTCTCTCCTGCTTATTCTTTTTTAAAGATTCCTTTGATGTTTCCCTCTGTTTTTCTAAGGTTGAAAGTTTCCATCAAAATGCAAAAATCAACTTTGTCCCTATCTAGTTAAATGCTGCCTGACCCAAGTGATTGCAACATTTTCTGCTTTTTGTTTCATATTTCCAACATCTGCAGCATTTTCAATCTTAAAAGCAATGTGTTCCAACTTCTTTTGTCAATACTTGCCTTTCGTGTTGGGAATTTTATTTTATTTTTAATGGTTCTATTAAATTTTTTTAAAGTTCTAAGAAAGGATTCAGCCTGAAACACTGATTCACCATTTCTCTCCCCAGTGCTGACTGACCCTTTGTATGTTGATAATATTTCTTGAAGTTTTACTTTTGAACATAAGTTTGCTGAAGTGAGTGATCCATGGAGGGATGCTGTGGAAGAGAAAACATGAGGATTCCCTTGGATCCAGGGTGTCTGAAATATTTCTTCCAGCATTTGTCAAAAGATGGCCTGAAATAGCTGCCATACTCTTGTCTTTACATCTTCATTAGGCTGTTTAGGTCAATTTGTCCAATCCAAAGACCAAATCTCAATGTACTTGTTGAGTTAGAGGTAAGTAGGACAATTTGACTTTTGACAGGAAGCAATTCAGTAATTTGAATAAAACATTTCTTGAGGTTGTGAGGCAGATTGTCCAGAATTGAGAACTAGTTTAGACTGTTTTTATACAGCTAACCAAAGAAGACGTGTGCTCCAGTTTTAAATTCCTTTCCAGTATTTAATACCAAGTTGTGGTGCTTCTTTTGTATCTTTGTCTTAGGTATATAAATCAAATTTGATAGTCCAGAGCTTGAACATTGCCGAAAAAAGACTTTTTTTGTCAAAGCTTGTACGTTCTTCCATTCTGTTGATGCATGCAAGACAAAAATCTTTTAAAAGAATGTGGCTATTTTTCAACAATACTGGGTTAATGTGCACAATTGATGCCATGCTGACCATGATGCTATACTAAACGAATCCCATCTGCCTGAACCTGGTCCATATCCCTATATTGCCTTCCTGTCTATGTGTCTATCTAAATGCTCTTAAGTGTTGCTGTTCTATTATTTAGACTTCTGATTCTTAACTTGCTGGTTTATCTTCTTTGGCCTTATAGGGCCAGAGGTTTTCAAGGTCCTATTGGATATTGAATTGAGATTGCAAGATAAAATTTTGCAAATTATTCTCTTTAGGCTTTTTCCCTGGTTATCTTCTTGAGGCTGTTTCCCTGGTTATCTTCTTGTATTCTATGTATTCATAAAGCATCTTTTCATTTATCCTGGACTTTACTCGGTGAAAAATTTTTGAAACCTGCGAGGGAAACCTGGTTTATTTTTTCAACTTCGCTCCTGCATTTTTTTTTTGTGGTTTTCTAGGCTTTCTACATAATTGAGCTCTTAGTCTTTGGTATAGGATTCCCTTTGTTGCCTTATTCTACTTTGACATTCAAGAAAGAGTATGTATGGGAGTCTCATCTTTTTCATTGTGAAATATATGTTTAAATCTTTTTTTTTGCCTTTAACTGAACAGACACTAGTTTACCTTCAAGTAGCTGACTGCAGAAAATTTTTTGCTAACTTGCCTTGCAGCTTTGTAAAAAACTTAGACTATCCACCCGATCTGTGCCTCTTTTAAGTTTATATACTTGTATCAGATCACCCCTCAGCACCCCTCCAGCAAAAGCAATCAAAGCTCTGTTAAAAACTTCAATTCTTGGTCTTTCTTTATCCTTTTCCATAACTACACTAAATGTAACTGAATTATGATTAGTAGCACTCTCTTCCACTGATGTGCTACCACCTGTCAAGCTTCGTTCCGTGATTCCAAGTCTAGAATTTCTCTTGGGGTTGCTACATTATTGGGGAAAAAAACCCTCTGCTTCCTGCATACCTTTTTAGTGTAATTCTAACCTAGCTTCCACCCTGGGAAAAAGATTTAGACCATCCACCCTATTTATGCCTCTCAATTTTGTATATTTATATTAAGTCACCCCTCAGCTATCGATGCTCCAGCAAAAGCAATCAAAGTTTGTCCAGCCTCTCCTTACAGCTCGTATTCTAATCCAGGTACAAGTAAATCTCTTTTGCACCCGCTCCAAAGCCTCCACATCCTTCTCGTAGTGTGGGGACCAGAACTGCACACACTATTCTTCCAAATGTGGCCACCTAAAGTTTTATACTGCTCACTGTTAGGGAGCTATGGATTTGCACCCCCAAGATCCCCCTGTATATCAATGCTCCTCAGGGTCCTACCATGTACTGTATGCTTACCTCTTACATTTGACCTCCCAAAATGCTTCACTTCACACTTGTCCAGATTAAACTCCTCCTGCCATTTCTCCGCCCAACTTTCCACCTGATCTATATCCTTCTGTATCCTTTGACATTTTTTCTCACTGTCCACAACTCCTCCAGTCTTCGTATCGTCTGCAAACTTACTTTACAAACAGCAGAGGGCCCAGCCCTTATACTTGCAGAACACCACTGGTTATAGGCCTCCAGTCAGAAAAACACTGTTCCATAACTGCTGTCTGTCTTCTATGACCAAGACAATTTTGTATCCAATTTACCCAATTCAACATGAATCCCATGTGACTTAATCTTCTGGACTAGCCAACGTTTTGGACTTTGTCAAATGCTGTGTAAAATCTGTATAGAGTACATGCAGTTCCCTACCCTCATCAATCATCAACGTCTCTTCCTCAAAATAACTCAATCAAATTTGTGAAACAAATCCTTGCCTGCACAAAGCCATCATGACTATCCCTGATAAGTCCATTCTTTTCCAAATGTACGTAAATCCTTCTGAGTCTTTTCCAATAATTTCTCCTACCTCTGATAGAAGGTTCACTGGTCTGTAATTTCCTGGAATATTCCAGTTGCCCTTTTTAAACAAACAAGCAATATTGGCTTCTGGGAGCTCACCTGTGTCTAAAGACAGATACAGAGACCTCTGACGAGGCCCCAGCAATCTCCTCCCTTGCCTCCCTCTGTATTTTGGGATAGATTCTGTCAAGCCCTGAGGACTTACTGTTTTTCAACACACCCAACACCACCTCCTTCTTAAGATCAACATGCTCCAGAATATCAACATATCCCATCCCAAATTTTACCATCATCCATGTCCTTCTTGATGAATACCAATGCAAAGTGCTCATTAAGGACCTCACCTCCTTCCTCTGGGTCAATGCATAAATCCCCTCCTTTGGCCTTGAGTGGACCTACTCCATTGTGGCGGCTTGCCAGGGAGGAGCAGTCTCTGCTGGGCATAGTAATCTCCAGGTTTGGAGGTTTTGTCTGGGTGTGGAGGTCTCATCAGTGTGGAGATTTTCTGCGGCGGCTTCTGGGTATTCCAGCTTTCATCGTCTTAATCAATTTTCTCCGAACTAAAATTGATCAGAGATGAACTCTGTCTTTTACTTTTTTCTTCTTATCTGTGACTTCTGTCATTAACACAGGTGCCATGGTATGGTGACTTATAAAACTTTTCACTTTTTTTCTGAAAATACACGTGACAATAAATTGCTATTCTATCTTATCCTTTCCCTAGCTGCCCTCTTGCTCCTGATATGCATATAAAATGCCTTGGAATTCTCCTTAATCCTATTTACCAAGGACATTTCATGACACCTTTTAGTCCTCCTAATTTGTTGTTAAGATTTTTTTTCCTGCTTCCTTTACATTCAAGGGCCTTGTCCGATTTCAGTTTCCGAAACCGTACACATGCTTCCTTATCTTTTATTGTCACAGGAACATGCTGATCGTGAATTCTAATCAACTGGCCTTTAAAAGACTCCCACATGTCAGAGGACTCCCATAGCTGCCTGCAATCGAATTTTTCCAGTTCATGCCAAACACTGACCTAATCAGTATTCTCCCAATTTAGCATTTTCACCTGTACACCACTCTTACCCTTATCCATACTTATAACTACCTTAAAACTTATGGAATTATGATCACTTCCCAAAATGCTCCCTCACTGAAACTTCAGTCCCTTGGCCAGGTTCAGTCTCCGATTCAAGGTTGAGTATGGCCACTTCCCTAGTTGGACTTTGTACATATTGTTTCAAGAAGCTTCCCTGAATGCACTGAAGAAATTCTGCCCCATCTAAGCCCTTGGCACTAAAGAAGTCCCAGTCAATATTGGGAATGTTAAAAATCACCCACTACAACAACCCTTTAGTTTCACATCTTTCATGTTCTGCTTGCATTGCTGTTCCTCTATCTGCCGCTGGCTGTTGGGAGGCCTGTAGTATAACCCCATAATAATGATTCCATCATCAGGTCTGGCAGCATCTGTGGAGGAGAAAACAGAGTTAACGTTCGGGTCCAGTGACCCTTCCCCAAAACACACCGGACCTGAAACGTTAACTCTGTTTTCTCCTCCACAGATGCTGCCAGACCTGCTGAGCTTTTCCAGCAACTTTTGCTTTTGTTCCTGATTTACAGCATCCGCAGTTCTTTTGGTTTTTAATGATTGCGTCATCTTGGTCCTGAGTTCTACCCATATGGCCTTGCTGGATGAGCCATCCAGTATGTCCTGTCTTAGTGCAGCCGTGACATATTCCTTAATCAGTAATGCAACCTCTCACCTCTGATACATTCCACTTAGAAACTCAGCAGGTCTTGCACCATCTGTGAAGAGAAAAGAGTTAACGTTTCGAGTCCAGGATCCCTTTTTAAGAACCATAGCAGCTACGGAAAGGTAATATTTATGCCAATGTTGTGGAGTGGTTGGGGCTGTTGTATGGAAGAAGGACTGATCCGATCAGTGGAGAGGGAGCCTAGAGAGACAGAGAGATTAAAGGATAGGCAGGTAAAAGGATTGTAATTAGTTAGACACAGAAAGAGGTGTTCATACTGCAATGTTGTTAGACTCAATATTGAGTGGTGAAGGCTGTAAGGCTCCCCCCAGCAGATGAGATGCTGCCCTCACTGCAATAGGCCTGACACAAATGTTGGCATGGGAACATGGGGGTGTGTTGGAGTGTCAGGCAACTGGACGCTTAGCATCATTTTGCAGACAATAAGTCTAATAGAAATAGGAACAGACACACACAGACACGCTTATATCTGCAATTCATTTGATACCTTACGTCGGTTTTTAAAATATCTACTTTGAGGGTACCAGCCGCTGCCTCTTCACCATGAATGTCCAATTCCTCTACACATTCATTCCCCATCAGGATGCTCTTAAGGCTGTCTGTTCCTCCCTCAAAAGAAGGCCTGAATGGTTCCCATCCCACTACCACCTTCCTCCGTCTGGCCGAGCTCGTCCTTGTCCTCGCTTTGAACAACTTCTCGTTTAACTCCTCTTGCTTTCATCAGGTCAAAGTATAGGGAAGTCAGTGTAGTCCTACCGGAACACTGCCAATAGAGAGAGATGACTATTGGTGGTTGAACCTGACTGTCACCATGCCTCGGGCAAGGGGAAAGGCTGAGAAGGAGAGTTCTTCATGGTAACCTCGGGTGTATTGAGAACATGTGGCGTTCAAAAGAGTTGCTTTAATCCAGCCAATCCACTTTCAACTATCCATAGTCCCCATTGTTGTCTATTTAGTCTCTCTTCCTTGGCTTACTGTCTACAGCCCCTTTGCTTACTCCTTTATTTTCTGTCTCCGGGTTTCCTCTCCACCTATCTGCTCATTTCTTTCCCTCTCCCTCTCCCTCTCCCTCTCCCTCTCCCCCTCCCTCTCTCTCTCTCTCTCTCTCTCTCTCTTCCCCACCCCCCCCATTCCTTGTAATCAGCATTAATACTAGCTATTCCTAGGTGTTATCAATTCTGAAGAAACTTGACTCGAAACATTAACTTTATTTTCTCTTCTCAGATCCTAACACATGCTGAGTTTCTGCAGCAGTTTCTGTTTTCATTTGTTCTTATATCTCTCTTTTGCCTGTTTATAGAGTTATACAGGACAGAAACAGAAGTTTTGGTTCAACTTGTCCGCGCTGACCATGTTTTCCAAGCTAAGCTAGTCCTACTTGCCTGTGTTTGGGCCATATCTCTCTAAACCTTTCCTATTCATGTACCTGCCCAAATGGCTTTAAAATGTTGTAACTGTGTCTGCATCTACCACTTCCTCTGGAAGTTCATTCCACATACGGAACACCCTCTGTGTGAAAACGTTGCTCCTTAGGTCCCTTCTAAATTTTTCCCATCTCACTTTAAACCAATGCCCTCTAGTTTTGAGAGATAGTAGGAACTGCAGATGCTGGAGAATCTGAGATAAGGTGTAGAGCTGGGTGAACACAGCAGGCCAAGCAGCATCATGATGCTGCTTGGCCCTCTAGTTTTGAACTCCCCCACCCTAGGAAAAAGACCTTTTCTATTATACCTATCTTTGGCCATCATGATTTTATAAATCTCTAGAAGGTCACCCTTCCATCTCCTACTCTCCATGTCTTTTTAACTTGATTGAATTTTTCGAAGAGTTTAATGGAGTTTAATATAGATAAGTGTGAGGTGTTGCATTTCGGAAAGTCAAATCAAGTTAGGAGTTTCATGGTGAATGGTAGGGCCTTAAGGAGTGAGGTGGAACGGTGGGAGCTTGGAGGTCAGGTGCATGGTTCTTTGAAAGTGGAGTCACAGGCAGACAGGGCAGTGAAGAAGGCTTTTGGCACACTGGTCTTCAGATAGGGCATTGAGTACAGAAGTTGGGAAATCATGTTGCAGTTGTACAGGACAGTGGTGAGGCCACACTCGGAGTATTGTGTTCAGTTTTGGTCACCTTGCTATAGGAGGGATGTTATTAAACTGGAAAGAGTGCATAAGAAATTTACAAAGATGTTGCCAGGATGCAAGGGACTGAGTTATAGGGAGAGGTTGGACAAACTAGGACTTTTTTCTTTAGAGCATAGGAGATTGAGGGAGGATCTTATAGAAGTGTATAAGATGATGAGAGGCATGACTAGAGTGAATGCACTCAGCCTTTTTCCCAGGGTTGGGATTGGGGACGAGCGGGCATCAGCTTAAGGTAAGAGGGGAAAGAATACATGGGAACCTGAGGGGCAACCTTTTTATATAGAAGGTGGTAAGGATATGGAATGAGCTGCCAGCGGAAGTGGTTGAGGTGGGTACATTAATAAAATTTAGAAAGCACTTGGATAAATACATGGATAGGAAAGGTTTAGAAGGATATGGGTCAAGTGCAGGAAGATGGGGGTTAGTGTGGATGGATATTTTGGTTGGCATGGACCAATTTGGGCCAAAGGGATTGTCTCTGTGCTGTAGGACTCCCTTACTCTATGACTCTAGATGACGAAAATGATCAATGAGGGTCGAGCAGTGAATGTTGTTTATGTAGATTTTAGTAAGATTTTTGATGAGGTCCCTTATGGTAGGCTCATCCAAAAGATTAAGATGCATGGGATCCACAGTGACCTGGCTGCATAGATTCAAAATTGGCTTGCCCAGAGAAGACAAGAGGGTAGTGGCGGAAGAGTGTTTTTCAGGCTGGAGATCCTAGTGACTATTGGTGTTCCACAAGGATCTGGACAGGGACCTCTGCTGTTTGTGATACACATAAATGACTTGGATGAAAATGTGGATGGGTGGGTGAAATGGCAGGTAGTGTTTAATCCAGGTAAATGTGAGGTGCTGCACTTTGGGAGATCAAATGTTAAGGAAAAGTATACAATTAATGGCGGGACCATGAACATCATTGATGTACAGAGAGATTTTGGGTTCAGGTCCGTAGCTCCCTGAAAGTGGCCATGCAAGTAGATAGGGTGGTAAAGAAGGCGTATGGCATGCTTGCCTATATTGTTCGGGGAATTGAGTACAAGTCAGGATTTCATGTTGTAGCATTTATAAGACGTTGGTTAGGCCACACTTCTGTTCAATTCTGATCGCTACGTTACAGGAAGGATGTGAAGGCTTTGGAGAGGGTGCAAAAGACATTTACCAGGATTCTGCCTGATATGAGCTGTAAGGAGAGCCTGGAGTACCAGAGTCTGAGTGGAGACGTGATAAATGTCTATAAAATTATGAGATGCGTAGAACAGGTTGATGGTCAGAATCTCATTCCCAGAGGTGAAATATCTCATACCAGGGAGCATGCATTTAGGTTGAGAGGGGATAAGTTCAAAGTAGATGTGAGGGGCAAATTTTGTACACAGAGAGGTAGATGTCTGGAATACACTACCAGAGGTTGTGTTGGAAGCAGATATGATAGGGACATTTAAGAGTCTTTTAGGTAAGCACATGAATATGCAATGCATGGAGGGATATCGACCAAGTACAGGCAGAAGAGATTAGTTTAAAGTGGCGTCATGTTCGGCACAACATCATGGGCTGAAGGGCCTGTTCCTGTGCTATACAGTTCTATGTTCCATGTTCTATGCAGCCTCTTCATATAACTCAAACCCTCCAGTCCCGGTACCATTCTCGTAAATTTTTTCTGTACCCTTTCCAATTTAATAATATCCTTCCTATAGTAGGGCGATCACAACGGTATGAGCCTATAATACAATCTTGGTATTGTAATATCCACCTTTTCATCTTCTATTCACCCCAGGTTTCTGTGGAGGCATTGGTGGTGATCTTTCAGGAATTGCAGGTGTCAGGGAGGTTCCCAGAGAATTGGGAAATGGCTAATGTAACACCATGTTTAAGAAGGGAGGGAGACAGAATTTGGGAAATTATAGCTGGCTAGCCTGACCTGCGTCATTGGTAAGGTGTTAGAGTCCATTTGTTAAGTATGAGACTGCAGATTACTTGAAAGTGCATGGTAAAATAGGGCTGAGTCAGCATGACAAATCTCTTAGAATTCTTTTAGGAGGTTAAGAGCACATTAGACAAAGGAGACTTGGTGGACATGATCTATTTGGATTTCCAGAACTTTGACAAGGTGCTGCACAGGAGGCTGCTAAATAAGATAGAGAGCCCATGGTGATAGGAGCAAGGTACTGGCATGGATAGAGGATTGGCTGACTGGCAGAAGACAGAGAGAGAGAGAGAGAGGGTCAAGGTCTTTTTCAAGTTGGCATCAGTGACTCGTGGAGTTCCACTGGGGTCAGTATTCATGTTAAACATCACCGATCTGGACCAAAGAACTGAGGGCATTGTTGCTAAGTTTGCAGATATTTGGAGGGATAGTTTGTGTTGAAGAAGCAGGGAAACTACAGAAAGACTTGGACAGCCCAAGGGAGTGGACAAAGATGTGGCAAATGGAATAAAATGTGATAATGTGTGGGGTTATGCATTTTGGTTGGAAGAAGTATAGACTATTTGCTAACTGGAGAAAGGCTTCAGAAATCTGAAGTGCAAAGGGACTTAGAAGTTCTAAATCATGATTCTCTTAAGGTTACCATGCAGTTATGGGCCCCTTTTAGAACATAGAACATAGAACATAGAACATAGAACAATACAGCGCAGAACAGGCCCTTCGGCCCTCGATGTTGCGCCGACCTGTGAACTAATCTAAGCCCATCCCCCTACACTATCCTATCATCATCCATATGCTTATCCAAGGACTGTTTAAATGCCCCTAATGTGGCTGAGTTAACTACGTTGGCAGGCAGGTCATTCCACGCCCTTACCACTCTCCGAGTAAAGAACCTGCCTCTGACACCTATCTTAAATCTATCACCCCTCAATTTGCAGCTATGCCCCCTCGTACAAGCCGACGTCATCATCCTAGGAAAAAGACTCTCACTGTCCACCCTATCTAATCCTCTGATCATTTTGTATGTCTCTATTAAATCCCCTCTTAGCCTTCTTCTCTCCAATGAGAACAGACCCAAGTCCCTCAGCCTTTCCTCATAAGACCTTCGCTCCAGACCAGGCAACATCCTGATAAATCTCCTCTGCACCTTTTCCAATGCTTCCACATCCTTCCTGTAATGGGGCGACCAGAACTGTACACAATATTCCAAGTGAGGCCGCACTAGCGTTTTGTACAGTTGCAGCATGACATCACGGCTCCGGAACTCAATCCGTCTACCAATGAAACCTAACACACCGTATGCCTTCTTAACAGCACTATCAACCTGGGTGGCAACTTTCAGGGATGTATGTACCTGGACACCAAGATCCCTCTGCACATCCACACTACCAAGAATCTTTCCATTGACCCAGTATTCTGCCTTCCTATTATTCTTCCCAAAGTGCATCACCTCACATGTATCTGCATTGAACTCCATTTGCCACCTTTCAGCCCAATTCTGCAGTTTATCCAAGTCTCCCTGCAACCTGCAACATTTTTCCACACTGTCCACCACTCCACCGACTTTAGTGTCATCTGCAAACTTACTAACCCATCCACCTATATCTGCGTCCAAGTCATTTATAAAAATGACAAACAGCAGTGGTCCTAAAACAGATCCTTGTGGCACACCACTAGTAACCGGACTCCAAGCTGAATATTTTCCATCAACTACCACTTGTTGCCTTCTTTCAGACAGCCAGTTTCTAATCCAAACTGCTAAATCTCCCTCAATCCCATGCCTCCGCATTTTCTCCAATAGCCTACCATGTGGAACCTTATCAAAGACTTTACTGAAGTCCATGTACACCACGTCAACTGCCCTACCCTCATCCGAGTGCTTGGTCACCTTCTCAAAAAACTCAATGAGTTTTGTGAGACACGACCTGCCCTTGAGGAATCCATGTTGACTATCTCCAATCAAATTGTTGCTTGCTAGATGATTATAAATCCTATCTCTTATAATCCTTTCCAAAACTTTTCCTACAACAGATGTAAGGCTCACTGGTCTATAATTACCTGCGTTATCTCTACTGCCCTTCTTGAACAAGGGCACAACATTTGCAATCCTCCAGTTCTCTGGTATTAAACCTGTAGCCAATGACGACTCAAAGAGCAAGGCCAAAGGCTCCGCCATATCCTCCCTAGCTTCCCAGAGAATCCTCAGAAAAATCCCATCTGGCCCAGGGGATTTATCTACCTTCACACCTTCTAGGATTGATAATACCTCAATCCTTTCAAGTCAAATAGCCCGTATCTCAGTCTTCTGTACAATATTTTCCTTCTCCCGAGTGAAAACAGATGAGAAATATTTGTTTAGCACCTTTCCGATCTCCACAGGGTCCACACACAACTTCCCAGTTCTGTCTTTGACTGGCCCTATTCTTACCCTAGTCATCCTTTTATTCCCCACATACCTATAGAAAGCTTTAGGGTTCTCCTTAATTCTACCTGCTAATGACTGCTGATGTCCCCTCCTTGCTCTTCTTAACTCTCTTTAAATCCTTCCTAGCTAATCTGTAACTCTCCATTGCCTCATCTGAACCGTCTCGTCTCAATGTCACATAAGCCTCCCTCTTCCGCTTAACAAGAGATACAATTTCTTTTGTAAACCAAGGTTCCCTTACCTTATCACTTCCTCCCTGCCTGACAGGGACATACCTATCAAGGACGCGCAATATCTGTTCCTTAAACCAGCTCCACATTTTGACTGTCCCCATCCCCTACATTTTGCTACCCCATTCTATCCCTCCTAAGTCTTGCCTAATCGCATTATAATTGCCCTTGCCCTTTTCTATGAAAGGATGTGCTGGCCTTGGAGGGCGTTAAGAATTTACAAGAATGATCCTGAGGATGAAGGACTTTTTCGATGAGGGTGGCTGAGGACTCTGTATCTGTATTCGATGGAGTTGAGAAGGATGAGGGAGGATCTGATTAAAACTTACAGAATGCTGAGAGGTCTGGATAGAGTGGATCTGGAGAAGATGTTTCTTCCAGGAAGTCAGACTCGGACTTGAGGGCACAATCTCTTTAGATGAGGAGGAATTTCTTCAGTCGGAGGGTGGTGAATCTGTGGAACCCATGTAGAAGGCTGTGTTTGCTAAGTCACTGCGTATATTTCAGATAGGTTCTTGATTAGTAAAGGGAACAAAAGTTACTGGGAGAAGGCAGGAGAATGGAATTGAAAAGCATATCAGCCATGATCAAATGGCAGAGCAGACTCGATGGTCCAAATGGCCTAACTCTGCTCTGATACCTTTTGGCCTAAATGGCCTCCATTTGATGATCCTTCTTGCATACCAAGCATCGTTACAGCTATAATTGAATCTTTTAATCAATATGTGCCACCACTTTTTTCATCTCTTTCCTATCATTGCAAATTAAAATTCTATAACTAGAAATATTGAACTGTTCTTTCTGCCTTTGTTGTACCCATGTTTTAGTAAACACTGTGGTATCGTTCTTTCAAGTGTTGATTTGTGCCCTCAGCAGATTTGCCTTATTCATTAAAGCACAGTTAAACTTCTTGTTTTCCAACCTCCGTTTCCTCTATCTTCCACTTCCACTTCCACTCATTAATGTTTTGCCATCTTTTCCAGTTTTACTTTTCTCCCTTTTGAAATATATGCTCAGCTTCCCATGTCCCTGCTGGGCTAGTTTAAATCTGCTGTAAAAGAATTGACAAACCTATCTGAGCCTCAACACAGCTGTGAGGCCAATATCCTCCAACTTTCTGGCTGGTATGAGTCCTAATATCAAATAATAACAAGATTACACTGTGGAAGTGGACCGAATGATAACAGGGCTCCTTATTCATCTTTTATGCCTGTAGCAGGTTTGAGGAAAGATACCTTATTCAATTGTGATTTCAGTGACACTCTCCTGTAAAACTAAAGCAACTGGATTTATAAGAAAAGGTGACTATGTTCAGACCTAGCTTATTTTGATAGTCTTAGAAGCATCTTCTGCTACAGACTAAACAGCAAAAATCAAACATCCATTTTAAAGCATACTTTGTGGTTGCTTCAGTTTATAGATGGCTGATGACCCTTTAAAAAACTTAGTGCAAATAAAGGCAAAAGAAAATGCATTTACTTTATAAAGCTTTTCCAAAATATGACCAGAGGAATAGTTAGATACAATCGGTTTTGCTATAGCTCAATAGTTACATTTCTGCGCAACATTGTGTCTTCGAAAATCGTGGTATAGAAATAACAGGGCCTGTGGGAAAAACATGGATAGGGGCAGACCACCAAAACATATCACTGAAAATTGGTCAAAAATCACTCAAAGATCTAACACGAAGGGATAGCACAGTTTGAGTAAATGTTTAATTCATGACCAATAATGAAATAAAAGTAAATTTAACATCTTACCTTGAAAAAATGTCAAGATAAGTTGATGGGGGAGGAGATTTTGAGGTTGCTCTGTTGTTAATGTAGGGGCTGAGGGTCATCCGCACCATCACCATTACATGAAGTTGTGGTTGCAGGGTTTGGTCAAAAAATAGTTAATCCAGAAGTGGATGGCTATGATTCATTGTCTTCTGACTGTTTCTTGGGGATTGGTTTAAAAAAGACATCCAGTTTTGCTGCTTTGGCCTTTTTCTTCTTTCATGAAGAAGTTGTTCATAGGATGCCGATTTAGGATCTTATTCCACAAACTGCTACCCTGCTGCATTCTGCATTATAATTATTGTCCTTTAAGAGCTGCGACTGCTTCCCAATTTCTCTCAGGATAGAAGACAAAACAGAAGTGGAAAGCTCTTGTGGTGCTGCACCCTGGACTACTTCATCTTCATCTTCATCTCCAGCTTCCACTTACCCCTCAGCAACAAGTTGTTGTAGATCTGCTGTAGAGAAGTGTTCACAGTGGGACTCAAGCAGCTCTTCAACATCCTCTCTTTACTTCTTTAAATCCAACTTGCTTTGTAACATCAACACAATGTTTTTTGATTGTTGGGAGCTTCTCTGACAGATCAAAGCCTTTAAAAATTTGAAAAATTCCTGGGAGAAGCTTCCGTCAAACTGCATGCAAGCAGACCTTACTGACATCACCCCAGGCCATGCCTCCACGATAATGTTAGTTGCATTCTTGATGTTAAATCTCTTCCAAAATGGAAGAACACTGTCCTTATCCCCCTCGGTGGCTGCAATCAGCCTCTTAAATATGCGCCTTAAAAAATAAGCTTTAAAATCTGCTATTGTACCCTGGTCCAAGGGTTGAAGGAGAGCGGTTGTGTTTGGGCGTAGAAATAGCACTGTGATGTTTTCAGAAAGCTCACCTACGGTGGGAGGATGGCTAGGCGCATTATTCAGGATGAGGAGAATTCTCATTCTGAGGGGTTCTGAGGAAGGGTCACCGGACCTGAAATGTTAGCTCTGTTTTCTCCTCCACAGATGCTGCCGGACCTGCTGAGCTTTTCCAGCAACTTTGTTTTTGTTCCTGATTTACAGCATCCGCAGTTCTTTTAGTTTTTATTGAGGAGAATTCTCGTTATAGCCAACATAAGTTTGCGTTCTAGAAATAGCATTCCCTTATTTGTCAGTTGTGTTATAGCCTATTTGCGTTACCAGAACAGGCTCTAAAGCAGAACTGACTGTATCTGGGAAACTGCCGGTTAATTAAATTATATTCCTTAAAGAAGGTGCAACATGTATATTTTAAATGAGTTCCATTCTTTGTCAGGTTATTTAATCAAGGAATTAGATAACTTATCTCCAGATCAATATGTTGTACATGAGTTCCTTACGTACTTGTTTCTTTTTTCAAAGTAGTCTCGACAATTTTAAATTTAATTAGGTCAGTTGTTCTTGAAGATTGCGCATGGAAATGGTTTGGAGAAAATAATGTTTAGTGACTAAATCCACAAGGAGACAGCATTTATTGTTCATTACCAAAATCTTTCCAGATAAGGGTAGCCATTCTGACATCTGGCATGTAGCAGTGGTTGGGGGTCACCTATGAAAGTAGTGTAAAATATTAGACCAATATAATCTGTAGATTAGAAGAGATCCAAAAACTATAACCATGTGTCTTGACATTAAATTTACTGCGCTCTGCAAATTATTCCTTCCTAAATAGTAAATAATTTTAAATAATAATAAATGCATTTTCATATTGAACAGGCAGATTGTTGCTCGAGGGCTCCTGGATGTTCTGCGAGCTTTTAGCGATGATGAGAAAGATTTCTTGGCCGTAATGGAGACGATAGTTAGACTCTCTGAAGATACAGGTATGTTGGTGACCTGCTAGTTTTGAATGATGGAGTTTTGCAAAAGTCAAT
Source organism: Ginglymostoma cirratum (assembly GCA_024137785.1). Classification (NCBI taxonomy): domain Eukaryota; kingdom Metazoa; phylum Chordata; class Chondrichthyes; order Orectolobiformes; family Ginglymostomatidae; genus Ginglymostoma; species Ginglymostoma cirratum. The sequence continues at coordinate 36,767,975 of JAHRHZ010000087.1, forward strand.
GATAATTTAGTCATTTGCTTTTTCCTCTATTTCTCTCTTCTTTCCCCTGCCTTAGCTTTTCTACCCTGTATCACTGTTTCATCCTGGGCTTTCTTTCCAGAATTGCAGTTAACTTTGCAATACCTCACCAATGCAGCACTGTTCTTATTTATGGAACATAGAACATAGAACAACACAGGCCCTTCGGCCCACAATGTTGTGCCGAACTTTTACCCTAAACCTAAGGTCTATCTAACCTCCACCGCTACCTTATACTATCATCTAATAGCCGCTTAAATGCCCCTAATGAGGCCGACTCCACTACCCTCTCCAGCAATGCATTCGATGCCCCTACCACTCTGAATTAAGAACCTACTTCTGACATCTCCCCGATATCTACCTCCTTTCACTTTAAAACTATGTCCCCTCGTAAAAACTACCTCCACCCTAGGAAAAAGCCTCTGGCTGTCTACTCTATCTATACCTCTGATCAGTTTGTACACCTCTATCAAGTCACCTCTCATCCTTCATCGTTCTAAAGAGAAAAGCCGTAGCTCTCTCAACCTTTCCTCATAAGACCTTCCCTCCATTCCAAGCAACATTCTGGTAAATCTCCTCTGCACCTTTTCTAACGCTTGACATCTTTCCTGTAATGAGGTGATCAGAACTGGACACAATACTCCAGATGTGGCCGAACCAGGCTTTTGTATAGCTGGAGCATAACTTCACGGCTCTTGAACGCAATCCCTCTATTAATGAAAGCTAACACACCAAAAGCCTTCTTAACAACTCTATCCACCTGGGTAGCAGCTCTCAGGGAACTGTGAGCACGAACCCCAAGATCCCTCTGCTCCTCCACACTGCCAAGAATCTTTCTGTTAACCTTGTATTCTGCTTTCAAGTTTGTCCTTCCAAAATGAATCACCTCACACTTTTCAGGGTTAAACTCCATCTGCCACTTCTCAGCCCAGCTCTGCATTCTATCAATGTCCCTTTGTAAAGTAGAACAGCCCTCCGCACTGTCCACAATGTGACCCACTTTCGTATCATCCGCGAGCTTGCTAATCCACCCTTCCACTTCCTTCATCCAAATCATTTACAAAAATCACAAATAGAAGAGGACCCAGAACAGATCCTTGTGGTACACCACTCATAACTGAGCACCATGTTGAATATTTTCCATCCACTACCACCCTTTGTCTTCTAAGGGTCAGCCAATTCTCAATCCAATCTGCCACATTTCTCCCTATCCCATGCCTCCTTTTTTGCATCAGCCTACCATGGGGAACCTTATCAAATGCCTTACTTAAATCCATGTATACCACATCCGCTGCTCCACCTTCATCCACGTGTTTGGTCACCTCTGCAAAGAATTCAATAAGGTTTGTGAGACATGGTCTACCCCTCACAAATCCATGCTGACTATCACAAATCAAACTGTGCCTTTCCAAGTGATCGTATATGTAGCATCTGTTTTTATGATTGGTCTTAATCACTATTTTGGTGGTTGTTTTACAGTTTTTATTTTTAGAATCAAAGCAATGTGATTGGGTAAAGGGCATGGTTCGTAGAAATTAAACACCCTGGATGATATGGATTAAAATGTTTGTTGTTGGATATCAGCCATCTTTTGAGAAAAAGACGAAAATGGTACTGAAGAATAAGGAGGTGCAGTCAAAGATACAAGACAACAAAATTTATGCTAGTTTGAGCCTCAATACAATTCAAAACGTTCCAAAAAGTTTATTTATAACGCGTTTTGACCATTGCAGTGGAAACAGGATTTTCTTTTAATTGAGTAGCCATCCTCCTACAAGAGTATTTCTGGGTTCGGCTTGCAGTCCATACCTAAGGTGTCCACTACCCAAAATAGTGCAACTCCTCACTTCAGTAGATAAATCTTTTTGGATGTCTCATTGGTCAGAACCCTCAAATCCTATTTAATTGCCCGAAGAATCTAAAAGAACAATTCCTACTTAATCCTGGAGCTTGCCCTTATGGCTGCCTCAAAGAAGTCCTGAAAAGTACATGATGTCATCACAATGATATATGTTTTTATATTGCTTTTCACAACCACCAAATGTTCCAAAATGCTTCACAGCCAATGAAGTCAGTTCACTCTGTTGTCACTTCTGTAATATAAGCTATATCGGTGCCATATAAATACTGTGTAGCTGCAAGGGTGGGTTAGAGGCTGAGAATCCTGCACTGAATAACACACCTCGTGAACCCCCAAAGCCTGCTCAACTTCAGCAAGGCACAAGTCAGGAGTGTGAATATTCCAACTACCTGAATATCACCAGAAAAAAATGACTAGGGAAATTATTGCAACTAAATTCTGTGAACCTGGTGGGTTGTATCCTAGGGTTTTAAACAAAATACCCACAGAGATTCAGGAATCCTTACAGAGTCTAGAAAAGTCACCAAAGATTGAAAAACTGTCAGTGTAACATGGATATACAAAAGGATCTGGGAGTCCTTGTACACTAGTGAGTGAATGTAAAGAGGAAGGTTGAGCAAGCAATTGGGAAGGCAAATGATATTTTGGCCTTAATTGCAAGAGGATTTGAGTTTAGAACAGGGCTAGACAGACTAGATGCAGGGAGGTTGTTTCCCCTTGTTGGGAGTCCAGAACTAGAGGTCTGATCACAATGTCAGAATACAGAGTAGGCCATTTAAGACATTTCTTGAATCAGATAGTCTACCTGTGGAATTCTCTACCACAGAAGTCTGGGTCACAGAGTATATCTAGTTTTTCACTTTGAATCCAAAGGGTAGTGTGGGATTCTTTCTAAATTATAAGATACCACACGCAGCGTTAATACATGAAGTAAACTCACATAGGGATAGCGGCCATTCATTAGCTTGGATAGAGGATTGGCCAAACAACAGAAAGCAGAAAGTCAGGATGAATGTGTCTTTTTCTGCTTGGTAATATGTAACTAGTGGGGTGCCACAGGGTTCAGTCTACAGGGCCCCAACTATTTACAATGTATGTTAATGACTTGGCTGCAGGGAAAGAAAGTATTGTAGTCCAATTTGCAGATGGCAGTAAAATAGGTGGCAGTGTTAAGTTACAATGGACAAATAAGAAATTTATGAATGGATTTGGAAAGGTTAGGTGAATGGACCAGTAATAACAGATGAAGTTTAATGTGGAAAAGTGGGAGGTTGTCCATTTTGGCCGAAGGAATGGAAAGGCAACTTATTATCTAAACGGAGAGAAATTTAAGTGCTTCAGTGCGGAGAGATCTAGGTGTCCTCTTGCATGAATTGCAGAAAATTAACATGCAGGTTCAGCAGGTAATGAGCTAATTTTGGCATTTATTGCTAAAGGAATAGTATATAATAATAGAGAAGTATTGCTGCAACAGTGTGTTTGCTGGAAAGTGGCACTAATGTAGATTGTGTATTTTTGGTGGTCCAGACACCATTGCAAAGGGCCTCTTGTGTTCTGTATGATTCTAAGGACTTGAGTTCTAAGGCATTAGTGAATTCACACCTGGAGTATTGCATACAGTTTTGGTCCCCTTACTTGACGAGTGATGTAGTTGAATTGGAGCCAGTTCAGAGGAGGTTCACTAGATTAATTCCAGAGAGGAGGGTCAGAGAAGAGTCAGCACCACCTTGAAGCATTCTGGGAAGGTGTTCTCACAGTCAATGTCGCCTTGAGGTAGTCTGGGAAGGGAGTCATGCTTGTTTGGAAGAATCAAAGAATGACATCGCAGGTGCTCCTCAAGATACGGTTGCCTACATGCCGGACTGTGGGGTGGACACCTGCCTCATCAGCGTGGACCAGGAGAAGGCCTTTGACAGGATATTGCACACCTACATGTGTGATATGCTGTCCAAAATGGGATTTGGGGAGGGAATCCACAATTGGATCTGACTGGTCTACAATAATACCAGTTGTGCAGTCTCAATCAATCAGTCACATTCTTCTGAACAGGCAAGGCAAAAGGTTCTATATAACAGACAAACAAGGCAGGAGACAGTGGGCAGCTCCACCTGACTCCAGATCTGATCAGGAAACTGTTCCGAACAACAGAGGTCTGCAGGTCAACGCCTCCCTGTACATGGATGACATTGCCGTTTTCTGCTGTGATTTGCTGTTGGAGCATCTGTGACAAATTTGAACTGGCCTTTGGAGCCAGTATAAGTTGTGGTAAAGGTGAGGCTATTTTTTTTATCCCCCTCACTGTCTGGTCAGATTATGTAAAGGTGCTGGGAATATTGTTTGCAGAAGCCTTGGGCATGTACCAAAAGTTAGGAGGAACATATCATAAATAACAAGGCAGAAGGCTCCTGGAGAAATTGCAGGCAAGTGGAGTTGAGGCAGAGATGAAATCAGCCATGATCATCTCAAATGTGGATCTGCTCAAGGGGCTGAATTGCTTACTCCTGCTCCTAGTTCTTATGTTTTTATGAAAAACTAAAAGCATTGGAGGTTTAAGGCATTTTAGGAGCCATAGCATGTAACATTAAAGCATCATGAAGGTAAAGAAGATAAGGCATCATTGTGGAAAGTGGTCCATCTATTCTTGGTGCCTGTATAAGCCAGTACCTGTTTGAATATCTTCCCACCATTGCTTGTTTCAATTGATTGTCGACAATAGACCAGCACTGGAGAGAACTGGAGATTTGTAGCAGGAGATAGCCAAAAGCATTTTCCTTTTACTATTCTGTTTTAGTTTAAATCTAAGATCATGTGTTGGTTATTCTAAAAGTAACATGTTGGAACTCACATTTGCAGTGCCGATTTAAATCACATCAAGTCTTCAAGAAAATAACTGAAGTTTGAAAGTCTGTCCAAGTGGTTCAGTTCTTGTAACTCATAAATGGCCATTGTGAATCATCACTAGATCCTTTTATATGCTACATCTTTCTCCCCAGAAAGAGCACCAAAAGTAGTAATTGCAGTCTGCCCACACTTAACCTGTCTATATCCTTCAGCAAGACTTGGTAGATGGAGTTAAGTTATGCATTTTGGCAAGAAGAATAGAGGAGCTGTATATTATTTAAATGGTGAAAGCTACAGGACAGAGGAATTTGGGAGGCTTCATATTTGAATCACAGAAGATAGCATCCAAGTTTAGCAAATAATTGGGAAGGATTACAGAATGTTAGCCTTCCATTTAAAGGGAATGGAGTATAGAAGTATTGGAAATTTTGCTAAAACTGTTCAAGGCACTTGTCAACCGACAGTGGGAATATTGCGAGCAGCTTTAGGCCCCTCACCTAAGGAAATACTGGCTTTGGAGGCAACCCAGAGAAAGTTCACTATCTTACGGTATAGAGGGACTATACCTTACGAGGAGGTGTTGAGTAAGTTGGGCCTGTACTCGTTGGAATTTAGAAGAATGAGAGGCGACCTTATTGAAATATACCCTTGGAGGACTTGACAGGGTAAATGCAGAGAGGTTATTTTCCCTTGTGGGAGAGTCTTGGACTAGAAGGCATAAGTGTGCTGAATAAAGGGTGGCCCTTTTAAGACAGAGGTAAGGAGGAATTTTTTTTTCTCAGGGTAATGAATTTGTGGAATCCTTTCTCAGAGAGCTGTCACAACTGGGATGTATTCAAATTGGGGTTGGACTGATTTATAATCAATAAAGTCGTGAAGGGTTATGTGGGAAAGGCACAAAAGTGGAATTGAGGATTATCAGATCAGTCATGATCTCATTGAATGGTGGAGCAGACCTGATGGTTGAATGGCCTGCTATGTCTTACTGTCTTGCAGTGTTGCTTCCTTGTATGTTCATGGTGTGATTTTACACAGAAGACCAGGAACCTGCTGCTTGTTCTTCCACTTAAAATCTGGCCATGTTAGTCCGTTTTTCCTCCTCACCACTACCAAAACTCCTCCCTTTGAGCTGCTGTTCCCAAATATGTCTCTACTTTTATCCTGGATGGCACAGGGAAACTTGGAAGGAGATGTAATGTATAAATTTGGTCCAGTAGTACACAGTTCTTCCACTCTCAACAGTGCAATTAATTTCTTTTTGTGACACATTGAGCTTGAACTGAGACACTTTTCAACCTAACCACACAACACTTACAATCAGTAGAACAGTGTAAAACCCAGATGTGCAGCTCATCAGTGATTTCTTTCATATTCTCACAAAGGATTTTTAATCTTTCCCTTGCAAACAATTGTAAAGGCAATGATAATGGACTATTCTAAATAGCTTTTTTAGAAATTCATTCATAGGATGAGGTGTTGCTGGCCATGCCTATCCGTAATTGCTGAGACAGTAGCTAAAGAGTCAACCATGTTGCAGTGGGTCTAGAGTCACGTAGGCCAGACCAAGTAAGGATGATAGTTTCTTTTCTTGAAGGCCATTAGTGAACTAGAGATAACACAGTGTAGAGCTGGAGGAACTCTTCAAGGGTCCCAACCCGAAACGTCACCTTTCCTGCTCCTCTGATGCTGCCTGGCTACTGTGTTATCTCTGACTCCAGCATCTGCAGTTCTTGCTATCTCTCATTTAGTGAGCCAAATGCATTTTTGTGAGAATTGGCAATAGATTCATGGTATGAATTCCAGATTTTAAATAAATTCAAATTCCACCATCTGTCATCGTAGGATTCAATTTCAAATCAGAGTCGCCAGAACATTACCTGGGTATCTGGGTTAATAGTTCAGCAATAATACCACTACGCCTCCAAATAGAATTTGAATAGCGAAATAGGTTATTTCAAGCTCACATTGTTACAAGTTATGGATTGCGGTCTTGTAAGGACTGGGAGGGAATCACATCAATCCATGACTCAATACTTCAGAGATTTCAATATTGTGGAAGTTTACAGCACAGTGGGAGCACAGCCATATATTGAGTGGTGAGGTGGATTGATAGAGGGAAGACATTGGGTGCAAAATCCCATTTCATCTAACCCCATGGTTGCATTTCTTTAATGGATCAGTTCATATACCTTTAAAATTCAACATAAACATGGAGATCTTGAAGGTTAACCCACTGTACCATAAAAGTGATGTGTTGTAATTTGGCTGTGTAGCTACTGCTTAATCTCATCTTACTTCTTCACCAATAGAGCCCACAGTCCGTGCTGAATTGATGGAACAGGTACCCCACCTTGCCATGTTCCTCCAGGAGAACCGACCTTCTTTCCCAACTGCTTTTTCAAAATACCTAGTTCCCATTGTTGTAAGATACCTCACCGATCCCAATAACCAGGTAAGACAACAAGATTGCTTGGTAATGCATTGAACGCCGTTCCAACACTACTGAATGTTACAAACCTAGGATGACTGTATTTAAATAGAGGACTGCCTGACTATGTAATGTTCTTGTTTAAAATAATGGTGAACAGTATTCATCTGCAGTTCAGTGGAAAGGTCTGAACTTGGAGTCACTCAATTATTTGCTAGTGGTGTTATTCAGCACTTTAAAACTGTTAAGCAGCTCATGATGCCTGGCTTTGGCTTGATATCTCCACATGTTGCTTACTTAGTTCAGCACAAATTCATCAGTTCTTCAGGTTTGGGCACTGTCTCCTCACAAGTAGTTTCACTGCAATGAATTATATTCACAGGCAAATCTTTGCTTCTATAAATCCAGACACACGTTATGTGCAAAGTCATCCGGAAATTTATGTTTCTAAGGTAAACGAACAGAACATAGGATAATACAGAATGGCAGCAAGCCCTTCGGCCTACCATGTCTGTGAAAACCATGATGCTATTCTAAACTAATCCCATCTGCTTGCACCTATTAACTAATGTTACTGGCCTCCAACTGAGACTTTAATTTTTCTCATTAGGTGAGGTGATGGCCTACTGCTATTATCACTGGACTGTTAATCCAGAGACTCTATTTTTAAAAAATCTGGAATTAACAGTCAATGATGATCATGAATCTATTGTCGATTGTTGGAAAAGCCCATCTCTTCACTAATGTCCTTTAGGGAAGGAAACTGCCATCCTTATCTGGCCTATATATGACTACAGAGCCACAGCAACATAGTTGACTCTGAACTGCCCTCTGGACAATAAATGCTGGCCAAGCCAGCAACGCCCTCATCCATGATGAATTTTTAAAAAAGGGACCAAATCCCTCTATTCCCTTCCTATTCATGTCTGTCTAAATGCCTTTTAAACTTTGCTGACGTATCTGTTTCTACCACCTCCCCTTGTATGACTTGTCGGCACCTGCCACGGTCTGTGTAAGGAGAAAAAAAACTTTGCTCGCACAACTCCCTTAAACTTCTCTCATTTTAAACTATGTCCCCTATATTTTTCATTTCCACCCTGGAAAAAGATTATGATTGAGTTATTTATTGTCACCGTTATATCTAGAAAGATACAGTGAAAAATGTTTTGTCACCACAATCCAGTGCCATCTTGAGCTTTTAAAAAAAATTACATAACCCCTTGTACGGAAGGTAAACACTATTTATCAAGCACAGCTCCAGGGTTTCTATAAGATGTCCCGGGCTTCAAGGAGTTCCTGCACTTCAGGCCTACCGCAGTTAGTGGTCTCTGCTCTGGGCACCCCTGCCGCCAAAAGTCTCCGTTTTGGACTCTACCACTGCCACAGCCGACGACACGCCAAGCACTGCTGCAGAAAACAATCCACCGAATCAATGACCAAGCCAATTTTGTATCCAGTTTGCCAACTTACCATGAACCCCATGTGGCTTAATCATCTGGACTAGTTAACCATGAGTAACCTTGTCTAAAGCTTTAGAATAGTTACATTTAAAAACTGTAAAGCTGGCCTCCATGCTCTAGCAGAGGCTTCACTATAACAGCTGGCCCAAAAACTCGACATTGAAACACACAAAGAGTGTAAAGTTGGTGTATACACATAATATACACATCAAACGGAACAGAACAAAGTTGTTTGTCTATTCTAGTGCAAATAAAAAGTTAACAAATTCATGAATGTCCTTTTTTAAAGAAGGAAATCTGCTGCCCTTGTCTGGCCTGGCCTACGTGTTACACCAGACTCCTAGCAATATGGTTGATGCTTAACTGCCACCTGAAAGGAAAAAGTGCTGGAAATCACAGTGGGTCAGGCAGCACCTGTGGAGAGAGTAAGCTACTGATTCAAGTCTAGATGACACTTCATGTCAACTCTACTGAAGTATGGGAGGCAGCATTTATGCAGTAGTGTGGGGTTGGGTGCTGTGGGAGAAAGGGTGCTGATAGTGCCGTGATCGGAATGTGAGAATAGCAGAACAATGGTGTTTCCGATTGCCAATCTAGAAAGAACAGGCGGTCCCACTGGAGGTCGGGGGAGAGAGGGGAAGGGAAAGAGGACGTGGTGACAGAGAATGCAACGAGTAAAGCTAAAAGAAAGGGAAGAAATGGGAGTGAGTTCACGATCTAAAGATGTTGAACTCTGTTAAATGCAGATGGTTGTAAGTGCCTAGTGTAAAGATGACAAGTTGTTCCTCCAGTTTCGGCTGTGATTTGCTGGAGCATTGCAGTATGTTGAGGACACACAAGTGGGCATTGCAAGCAAGATGTGTGTTAAAATGAGTGGTTACGGGAAGGTCGGGGTCATACTTGTGTACGGACCAGAGCTGTTCTGCAAAGGGGTCACCCAGTCTGCGTTTGGTTTCTCCAATGTAGCGTAGGCCAGATTGGGTGCAGTGAATGCAATAGACCAGATTGGAGGAGGTACAGGTGAAATGCTGCTTCACCTGGAAAGACTGTTTAGGCTCTTGGATGGTGAGCAGGGAGGAGGTGAAGGGGCAGGTGTTGCATCTTCTGCAGTTGCATGGGAAGGTGCTGAGGGAAGTGGGTTGGGGTTGGTGGTCATTAAGGAATAGACTAGGATGTCCCGGAGGGAATGATCCCTACAAAATGCAGACAGGCATTGTGAAGAGAAGATGTGTTTGGTGCTGGTGTTCTGCTCGAGTTGTTTGAAATGACAGAGGATGATCTCTTGAATGCAGAAGCTGATGGGATGAAAAGTGAGGATGCCAGGGATCCGATCACGCTGTTGAGTGTTTTGGGAAAAGGTAAGCGTGGAAGAACAGGTGATAAGTTAGATGTGGTTAAGGTCTCTTCCCAACCCACAAAATCTTCCCAAAATCCATAAATCAGACTGTCCCAGTAGGCCCATCATATCAGCCTGGTCTTGCCCCACCGAGCTTATTTCCCCCTACATTAACACCAACCTCTCTCCATCTGTTCAGGCCCTGCCCACCTACATCCACAATTCCTCTGATGCCCTCTGCCATTTAACAATTTCCAGTTCCCTAGCCCTAACTGCCTCCTCTTCACCGTGGATGCCCAATCCCTCTTTACTTCCATTCCCCACCAGAATGTCTGAGAGCTCTTGGCTTCTTCCTTGACCAGAAGCCTAAACAGCCCCCATGCTCCACTACTCTCCTCTGCTTGGCTAAACTTGTTGTCTCACTGAACAATTCTCCTTTAATTCATCTCACTTCTGCCAAGTCAAAGGAGTGGCCATAGCCACCCATATGGGTCCAGTTATGCCTACCTTTTTATGTGGAACAATCCTTGTGCTGATCCCCTCCCACAGCTTTTTTTATCACAACATTGACGACTGTGGTGCTGCTTCACACTCGCACCTGGATTTTAAAAACTTGTTAATTTTGCCTCCAGTTTCTACCCCTCTGTGACTTTCACATGATCTATCTCCGACACTTCCATTCCTTTCGTTGACCTCTCCGTCTCCATTTTGGGGAATAAACTTCCACCGCCATCCACTACTGAGCCACTGAGTTTCATCGCAACCTCCACTACAGCTCTTCACACCCCATGTCCTGCAAGGATTCAACCCACTGCCCCCAGTTCTTCTGCCTGTGTTGTATCTGTTCGGATAATACCACCTTCCAAAACAGTGCTGCTGACATGGCTTCTTTCTTCCATGACCGTAGTTTCCCATCCACTGTGGTTGACAGGGCTCTCATCTGCATCTGAACTATCACCTGTTCTTCCACGCACACCCTTTCCCAAAACTTTCGACAGCATGATCAGGTCCCGGTCCTCACTTCTCATCCCACCAGCCTCCACATTCAAAGGATCATCTGCCACCATTTCGGACAACTCCAGTGGAACGCCACCACCAAACACATCTTCCCTTCACTCCCCCTCTCTGCATTTCTCAGGGACTGTTCCCTTTGGGACAGCCTAGTGCAGTTCTCAATGACCACCAACCTCACGTCCCTTCCCACAGCACGTTCCCATTGTAACTGCAGAAGGTGTAACATCTACCCCTTCATCTCCTCCCTGCTCACCATTCCAGGGCCTAAATAGTTTTTCTAGGTGAAGCAGCATTTCGCCTGCACCTCCTCCAATCTGGGTGCAGCGAATGCAATAGACCAATGTGGCCTACTCTAGATGGAGAAACCAAATGCAGATTGGGTGACTGCTTTGCAGAACACCTCCAGTCTAGGTGTGAGCATGACCCCGACCTTCCCGTGGCCAGTCATTTTAATGCACTATCCTGCTTGCATGCCCACTTATAAGTCCTTGGCATACTGCAATGCTCCAGCCAATCACACTGCAAACTGGTGGAACAATGTCTCATCTTCAGACTAGGCACTTTACAATCTTATGATCTTATAAGATTGTAGAGAGGAAATTAAGCCATTCAGCCCATCGAGTCTGCTCCGCCATTCAATCATGGCTGATAGGTTTCTCAACCCCATTCTCCTGCTTTCTCCCCGTACCCCTTGATCCCCTTAACAATCAAGAACCTATCTCTGCCTTAAATATACTCAATGACCTGGCCTCCACAGCCTTCTGTGGCAATGAATTGCATAGATTCACCACTCTGTGGCTGAAGAAATTTCTCCTTCTCTCCATTCTAAAGCATTCTCCCTTTACTGTAAGGCTGTAGTCTCAGGCCCTACTGTCTCCTACCAATGGAAACATCTTCCCAGTGTCCACTGTGTCCAGTATTCTGTAAGATTCAGTTAGATCCCCCCCCTCATCCTTCTAAACTCCAATGAGTGTAGCCCCAGAGTCCTCAAAGATTCCACATGTGTTAAGCCTTTCATTCCTGGGATCATTCTTGTGAACCTCCTCTGGACTTGCTCCAGGACCCTTCCTGGGCTATGGGGCCAAAATTGTTCACAGTACTCTAAATGTGATCTGACCGGACCTTTATAAAGCCTCAGAAGTACATCCTTGTTTTTATATTCTAGTCCTCTCAAACTAAATGCCAACATTGTATTTGCCTGCAAGTTTACCTTAAGAGAATCCTGAACTAGAACTCCCAAGTCCCGTTCTACTTCAGATTTTTGAATTTTCTCCCCATTTAGAAAATAGGCCATTCCTCTATTCTTCCTACAGAGTGCATCACCTCACACTTTCCCACATTGTATTCATCTGCCACTTCTTTGCCCACTCACCTAACCTGTCTAAATCCTTCTGCAGCCTCCCCAATATTACCTGTCCTTCTGCCTATCTTTGTATCATCTGCAAACTTAGCCAGAGTGCCCTCAGCCCTTCATCTAGATCATTAATGTATAAGATGAGAAGTTGTGGTCCCAATGCTAACTGTTGTAGACTCACTCCTGTTTCTTGCCTTTCTTTTAGCTTGTTGCATTCTCTGTCACCATGTCCTGTTTCTCCACTCCAGTGGGACCATCTGTTCTTTCCAGTTTGACAGTTGGACACACCATTGTGCTGCCATTCTTACATTCTGATCACTTAACCTGCACTATCAGCACCCTATCTTGCCCAGCACTCCACCTCCACAAAATTGCATAAATGCTGTGTCCTCCAGACTTCATGTCAGCTCTGATGAAGAGTCATCTAGAGTCAAATAATTAGCTTGTTCTCTCTTCACGGAGGCTGCCTGACCCACTCTGATTTCTAGCATTTTTTGTTTTTGGTACAGGTTCCAGCGCCCACAATAATTTGCGCCTGCTGTTTGAAGCAAGTCATTCAGTTCAGGGACAATTTGGCTAGGGCAACAAGTGTCAGATCCACATTCCATGCGGTTTTTTTTAAGAGATCTTATTTTTGCTAGGCATCTTCTTTGGCATTGAAAATTAACTATGTTTTGTAATGTGGAGTCTCCAGAGCAAGAATTTTAAACTTGCGTGAAGTCATTTAAATAGGCATAAGAGGAGAGCTGATGGAGATTTGCTTCAAAATGCTCAACAAAAATACATCCTATTAGAAAAGTTTGAATATTCAATGAGAAGGATCTATCTGAAGCTCACTAGGGAAGTTGGACCTTATATTGGATTGAAATTAATGGCTTGTGAAGTTGTGAAGCCTGAAGTTTGGAAAGTTTTCAACCAGCAGAGGGCGACCCAATATTTGATAAATAGCAAAAAAAAATTAGAATTACATTCAAAATAGCCTTTATTGTCACATGCACTTGAATCCGTGTAGTGAAAACGTTCGTAATGTTGCATCTTAGATACAGAGTACCTAGGTACAGATACTTTGTGATGTTACAGAGTAAAACAAAAGGTAATCATGGGAATAGAGTTTAAAAATTCCAGAATGATCGTAAAAAGTGACCATAAAGTACTTAAGTTCCTGTTCCTCTCCAATGTGAGTCCACGCCTGCCAGCCCCAGTAGATGAGCCTCCATGTACTGACCTCCATCTAGGACTCACTCCGCTGCATCTCCAGGACTTGACCTGCACGCTCCACCGCCACTCCGGCTCCAGGCCACTTGCTCCGTTGCAGCTGTGGGACCCAGCCCGTAAATTGGTCCATGCTCACTGTGCTCCACCCTGGGCTGCAGCCACAACCCATCTCCCTTGACTCCACCCTCCAGGTAGTCTAGGGCGGTCCCAAGTTTGGGAGGTATGAAGGAAAAAAAATTGCTACAAAGAGGAGAAAAAAAAATAAAGGAAAAGGGACTGGCAAGTGAGGTGAACATGATAACCACAATACTCCAGAAATACGGTGGGACTGGTGCCCCGATGGAACTTCTGTGCTGTCCCCTGTCATAGACTGCAGTGCTCAAATCTGAATGCATTTTCATGCGTGCAACTTAAACAGATCTCACCCACGCAAATTATCAGAGTGACAAAGGATCACCACAATTGGCAACAGGGGTATGCAAACCAACACCTCCTTCGAGACTGGAGCCATAATCCAGTGCCTTAAACTGCTCGGCCAGCTGCCCTGTCAAATGTGACTTTTTATTCTGCAACACAATGCAACTGTTAGCTACCCTTAATATAAAAACTGATTGCATGAGGTTTAACAAATATCTAAAAGAAACAGAATGGCTAAAGTATGCATTCATTTCTCCTGTCTCTGTTTTCAATAGACAATCATGGGGGATGAGGAAATGGTAGAAGTTGAACTGATACGTCAAGCTAGATTTTCACAGATTCACAGTGTCAGGATCTGGTACTGACAGGAATTGAAAATTGCCCTCTAAAAGATCGTGCCACAGCTGGTGGAACAATTTGCAATCTTCAGAGGGCCAACAGAGGAATAGAAACCAGCTCACTGCCAATAATGGCCCCTCCAGTTCCTGAGGAATCTGACCAGTGCAGAATTGAATTTTCAAAGTTAATTTTAGGAAACTGGAACAGTTTGCTTTTGGGTTTGCCATGGGTCACATAAATATTTAATCTTTTTTTCAGACTTTTCTGGGATCTACATGTGCCAATGTGAACAGGAGACCTTCATTTTTCCTTCCTGGACCCCTAACAGCTCTGTCATTGCTTAAAGCCCTCTGGAGTACTACCTGCTGTCTTTGGCACAACCTGCCATGGCCACTGGTCATTCCCCTGTCCATGAAATACTTGGTGCCTGTGTCCTGGAGCTAATCTTGTCAATGAAGCTAACAACAGAGTTGTGTGAACAATACTGTAGAGACAATGGGTCAGGACCAAAATTCATCCAGGTGTTGGTTTCTGGGCCATGTTTTGAAAATCTCGCCCTTTGTTTTTGCATACCAGAAGTAGAGGAAAGCCAAGGGGGTGGCGAGGGTGGGAAACCTAAAGAGGAAGGATTATTAGCAAAGAATTATTAGAAAACCTTGAGTGATGAGAAACAGCAAATCCTCAGGACCTGATGGTCTATGCCCGAGGGCTCTTAAAAGAGCTAGCTTCAGAGGGAGTAGATGCGTTGGTTCTGAGTTTACAAATTTTCCTGGGTACCATAACCGTCACAACTGATTGGAAATTATAAATGTCATACAATTTTTTTCAACAAAGGAAGGAGAGGAAACAAAGGGCAATTACTGGTAGTTAGCCTAGCATTAATAGTTGGAAATTGCTGGAATCCATTTTTAAGGAAGTTTTAATATCGGATTTCAAAATCATAATTAGTATGGTTTTAAGAAAGGGAAATTATGCTTGACAAACTTACTTTGGAGACTGTGAGGAGGCAATGGCCAAGTGGTATTATCATTAGACTGTTAATCGATATACTGAAGTATTCTGGGAACCTGGGTTCAAATCCACATGGCAAATGTTGGAATTTGAATTCAGTAAAAATCTGGAATTAAAGGTCTAATTATGATCATGAACCATTGTTGATTGTTGGAAAAACCCATCTGGTTCACTGATGTCCTTTAGGGAAGAGAGCTGCCACCTGCTTACTTGGTCCGGTCTACATGTGACTCCAGACCCAGAGCAATGTGGTTGATTTTTAACTGCCCTCTTTGCCATTAGGGATGGGCAATAAATGCTGGCATAGCCAGCGACAGCCACACCCTGTGAAAGCATAAAAATAAAACTTCTGTAGACGCGGCAAAGAAAATAGGAAAATGGAAACCCAGTGTATTTTAAATTAATAGAGGGTTGAAGGGTTCTTTCCAGGCAGGAAAGTGGAGTTGCAGCTGAGATGAGATCAGCCATGACCGTATCAAATTGTGGAGCAGGCTCGAAGGGCTGAATTGCCTACTCCTGCTCCTAGTTCTTGTATTCTTATATGCAATATGCTGCAATGTCCAAAGACATTGAATAGTGCCACATAAAAGGTTAACACAAAATGAGGGCTCATGCGGTTGGGGTTTATATATTTACATGAGGGGAGTCTTAGAAGATTGACTTGGTGTTGAAAGTTGCATTATTATTATATTTGAATGGAAGACCTAATAAGAAACCAAGTTCTCTTTCTGCATGTACAGCTGATAGTTAGTGGGCAAAAGAAGCAACTGGAGCAGATCTTTACTCAATTTAGATTTATTCGCAGGATGAAACATCACATGTACATATCTCACTTGTGTAGTAAAATTGGAATGATACAGAGAAGATTACATGGACCCTGCAAAAGGATGACATGTAAATTCACAAAGCATTAGGGCTGTTATGAGACAACAGGACCTGGGTTCAAGTCTCACCTACTCTAGAGGCGTGGTATAACATTTCTGAACAGGTTGATTAGACAGTACCTGCAAGTACATAACTCCTAAACTCACTGTGCCATAGTATCAGTAAGTGATCAGTTTTATAATTTTTTTTATCAGCTTTTTCAGACATGTTAAGAGACAACTCTTGGGCAGCTGGAACTTGAAACCAAACCTTCCAGCCCAGAGGTAGACATATTACAAGACCCACCTTTAATGTTTTATTCCTTTCTCATTCTTAGGTTAGGAAAACAAGTCAGGCTGCCCTGTTGGTATTGCTGGAACAGGAGCTCATCGACAGGAGTGACGTGGAGGTAAAGGTTTGCCCAGTTCTTCTGGATCTCACAGCTCCTGACAGTGATGATGACTACAAGATTGAAGCTGTGGCAGTAAGTAGTCTTTTTGACATTCACAATGTTCAAACTGGAATGCCAGTCAACCATTGCCCACCTTTTGAGCTAAGGTCTAACTTGAAGTCAGGATGGAATTCTTGGGAAGTTCATTTTTATCTTTCTTGTCTGGATAGCAGTGTGGTAGCAGAATTTCTGCCTGACTTTCTTACTGTAGTTTCAAATTGAGTGAGTCTTCTAATGGGCACACGATTTTCTGCAGAGGTGACAATGTACCCTAACTTTTCCCAGAAACAAATGTTTGGAAGTATATGGACTTAGTATGTGTTTAGGAAGATAAACATTGATTTATAACCCATTGTTTCAAAGATGACTGAATTGATTAATTTTACATGAACTGCTTTTCTACTTGATTTATTTTTGTGTTTATAAACTTTGTGTTTATAAATACAAAAGCTGGTCTTCTCCATTAAAAAATCGCATGGGCTGCTGTTAATGCATTCTAGCAAAATAGAGCAAAGTTTAGGAGTGCATAGGACCTCGACAATGCTCGGGCTTGGTTTGATAAGGTGGTAAGTAACATTTGTATCCCACAAGTGTCAAAATCTCCAACAAGAGAAAAACTATAACCATCTCCCCTTCATATTCAATGATACCACCATCACTGAAGTCCCACCATCAGCATGCTGGAGTTAACGTTTACCCAAAACTTAATTGCAGTGGCCATATAAATACAATGTAACGAAAGTAGATCTGAAGTAGTGATTAACCTGCCTGCAAACTCTGTTGGCACCGTAACCACCATCTTCAGCAATCAGTCCCTCCATCACTGCCACAGTATGTCAGGGATCAGTTAGCTCAGTTGGCTGGATGGCTTGTTTGTGATGCAGAGTTGAGGCAATAGTGTGGGTTCAGTTCCTGCACTGGCAGAGGTTACCATGATAACTCTCCCTCGCAACCTCTTCGCTTGCCTGAGGGTGGTGACTCTTGGGTTAGACTGCCACCCGTCACTTCTCACTAATGAGAGAGCAAATGATCTGGTCTGGTAAGACTGTGGTGACTTTACCTTTTAATGTATACAAAGTGCACTACAGCAATTTCTTCATCAAGTAAAAAAACTTTGAAAATATATTTGTTTGGTTAGTGTTGATGGTAAATATAAATTACTGTAGTTTTGTTTCATGCGCAACAATTTGTGGAAAATACAGTTAGATACAGTGAACATATCACTGAACACTTGAGTAGAAATGGTGCACATGCAAGAAATATGAAATAGAAATGGAAAATTCTGGAAATATGCAGAACATTGGGCGGTATCTGTAAAACAGTTAAAATTTCAGTGAAAGATCATTGATGTGAAATGTCAGCTGTTTTTCCCAACAGATACTGCATAATATGGGTATTACCAGCATGTTTCATGTTATACATTCGCTAATGGAATGTGAATGTCAGTTCGACTAACACCTTGCAAAACAGATCACTGCTTCTAAGAGGCAGGCCGTCATTTTATTGGCCACAACATTTAAGAGTCAGCCACATTGTTGTTGATCTGGAGTCATGTGTAAACTGGTTTAGGTGAAGATAGCAGATTTCCTTTCCTAAAGGACATTAGTGAACTAATTGGGTTTTTATGACAATCAATATGGTCACCACTCAACCAGCATTTTTATTCTACACTTTTCTTTCATGGAATTCAGTCTTCTCCATCTGCCAACCACAATATCATCATCTTCTTTGTTATTGTTACCTGGGGTTTGAGCAGGGGCTAGCTATTGAAAGAGCAGCAACTGCATTTGGAAGTATAAATTTAGGGGAGCCTCGTTTATACAATCAGAATTATTCAATACCTGTTTCTTTCCATTGTGTTCATCACTAGGTATTTTCTCTGGGTCTTTATGATGACAACTTGTTTTGACAATCCGTTCCCTTGCCGTTTAGATAATTTGCAAAATGGCCTCCATATTGACTGGTGAAATAACTGAGCGTCTGCTGCTTGTTCGATTCTGTGAGCTGTGCAGTGATGGCAAGCTGTTCCATGTCCGTAAGGTAAACAGGATTGTAATATTCCTATTTCCCATTTCTATTTGGTGTAGAGGACAAAGCATAGTATGATACTATCTTGTCTCTTTCTGAATCTATAGTCCAGTTTAACTGGCACCCTGCAAAACGTAGCATTGTGCTTCGGAAGTATAAACTAAAAGTGTGCTGAAGGTTTTTAAGTATTTGTGGTGGGAGGGGGAAACAGAAAATCGACACACTTTTGGAGGGGAAAGCTTTGATTTGGATTAGCACAGTGACTGCCTCTAATGATATTTTGGAAAGCAGGACTGTACAATAATTGTGGCATTGAATTTGTGACAAATCTGTATTTGTACACTATATCTAGTTGAATAGAATCCTTTGCCTGATGTGACAATATAAGCCCTTTCTTTCCCCTACTTCCTAAGGTGTGTGCAACTAATTTTGGAGATATCTCTAATACAGTTGGCCAAGAAGCAACTGAGAAGTATCTGGTATGTGAATGACTCCTTTCATCTTTTTATCACTGCAACACAGTATCTGTTTGTGAATCACCACTTTCATTCCTCTCAATTTGACCAGCGAATACAAGCAAGAGCAAATATTTATCTAGGATTGGTTTGCACAGTAAAACCAGAAGGTGCTGGAGAAACTCTGCAGCTCTGGTGGCGTCTGTGGAGAAAGAAGCAGTGTTAATTCTTCAACTTTAATATGGCTCCTTCTTGAACCTTGAGAGGTGGATGGATGATGGATTACTTGCTGTTGAAAGAGATAGGGAGGAACAGGTGGAACAGAATGTAAGGTTAGGGAAAGATTAGAGAGCAAGGGAGATTACCGGTGTCACAGAATGAAAACTAGAAGGAATGGTAATGGTTATAAGTTGGCTCTGACCGAAAGAAAAACATGACAACAGGATACAGACTGAGTGTGGAGGATGCTGGGGATTTATCAAAACAGCGGACAAAATTTATGACCTGAGGTATTGACCTGAGTCTAGAAGATTGTAGAATACCTAAGTGGAAATGTATTTACTGTTTGACCACTTTGTTTCACCAGAGTACTTTTGTCTGTAAATTAAAGAATTATGCATTTAAGCCCTATTACAGAATGTGTGTGTTTCAGGCTTATGCCCTAGTGACACTGAGGACGTATAATAACAAATGCCACCTTTTAGTCCAACACAATTAGATCAATACTCAACTCTAGTTACCAAGTAATTGAAACTTTAAAAAACCCACTGTATCAGAAGCACTTTGGAACTATTCTGACAAGTTGTATAATGTGTGACCTTTGAGCTCTTAAGGCACCAGTGACATTTGAAGAGATGTTTGCTAATATATTGAAAGTAAGTAATTCACCATTTTGAAGTTTTGAATAGTTTCAGTTGTTTCTTAGATGTAGCTTTCTGCTTTTAGCCCTTTATTCCCACAAAAGATCTCTGCATCCCTAGTGTGTTGTGTGTATTGGCTAGCAGTTTCTAAACTACCTGTTCTCCCTAACCTGTAAGTTTCTCTCACAAAATTGTACTTGATTTCAGATCTCCAGATTTTTCCAGCTGTGCTTAGACAATGTTTGGGGCATTCGGAAGGCGTGTGCAGAATGCTTTATGGCGGTTTCCTGCTCTGTTTCTCCTGAGGTTCGCAGGACTAAACTCTCCCCACTTTTCATTAATCTCATCAGTGACCCTTCTAGATGGGTAAGAACCACCATGGGAAAATCACTTTGGATGATTTCAGAGAGCAGTGGTAGAAAAGATGTTTTACCGGGCAGCCTGTTGCATCTCTTGAGAACTTGTGAGCCTTTAGTTCTGATACAATGTAAACTGCATGTTTGCTTTATTAGCTGCATATAACCTGCTATTGCCATATCATGCATCCAGTTTTAAGGAGATCAATGGGCAACTTTGCCTCTAATATAAACTGTTAAAATGCTACTGAGTGGGTCAAGTCCATATACTTTGTAGTGGTGACAACTTGGAAGAAGATTCTTGTCCTGTATATATTCATTCCTTCACTAAACCTGAAGAACTCTGGAGGCACCTCACAGTGGCATGATGATCTTGGTTGTAGATTGGTTAAGTAAGCCTGCAAAACAAAAATTTACGCTGTCGTTTTGGCCCTTCCAACAAAATTGATTTAGCTGGGTTTGCGGTTCTGAGATATGTGTAACACTTGACGCGTAACATACACATGTAATTGTAAACTTCAGTTTCTAAATCTGAAGAGTGCACTAACAAAATGATATCCGTTTACTGAAACTTTGTTGACCCTGCCAGGTCCGCCAAGCTGCGTTCCAGTCTCTAGGTCCATTTATCTCCACTTTTGCCAACCCATCTAGTGCTGGCCTGTATATCAAGGAGGATGGTACACTGAGCATTAGACAGCTGGACAGTAGCGGTGCAGATGTCAGGTATGCATGCAGATCAGACAGTACTTAAATTATGGCTTAGGTGGGTAGATTGCTCATGCTTGCTTGCTGCTTTTGCAGAAAGCTGTGCTCTGAATAACCATTTCCAATGCAGGAGAGGACCAAGGACAAAGCAATTTCTCTCCAACAAAACATTTCTGATTAAATTTTTATTTTTCCTCAGCCAATTGTAATTATTCTTTTTATATAACTCTTCAAAATCCTCCTTCTATCCTCCACAAGATGTTTTCTTCCTTCAAGACGGGTGTACAACCTTAAAATGAAATTGTTATTCAAATAGAGAATTATGTTCTATTTGGAGATATTTGTTATAATTTGTATTAATTATTTCTTCTCTCATTTATGACTCTTCTTATTTATCAGCTGATCATCCCTATAAACGATTTGGATGAGAATATAGGAGGCATAGTTAATAAGTTTGTAGATGACACCAAAATTGGTGGTATAGTGGACAGTGAAGAAGCTTATCTAAGAGTACAAAGGGTTCTTGATCAACTGGGCCTGTGGGCCAAGGAATGGCAGATGGTATTTAACTCAGATAAATGCGAGGTGTTGCATTTTGGTAAGACAAACCAAGGCAGGACTTACACAGTTAATGGTAGGGTCCTGGGGAATGTCATTGAACATAGAGACCTAGGAGTTCAGATGCATAGATCTTTGATAGTGGCGTCATAGGTAGACAGGGTGGTGAAGAAGGTGTTTGGCACACTTGCTTTTGTTGGTCAGAGCATTGAATGCAGGAGTTAGGATGCCATGTTATGGCTGTACAAATCATTGGTAAGGCCACATTTTGAGTACTGCGTATAATTCTGGTCACTCTGCTATGGGGAGGATGTTATTAACCTGGAAAGGACGCAAAAAAGAATTACAAATGTGTTACTGAGACTGGAAGATTTGCGTTATAAAGAAAGACGCGACATAGGTTGGGGCTTTTATTCCCCTGCAGTGTAGAAAGCTGAGTTGTAACATAGAGGCTTATACAATCATGAGGGGCTTAGGCCTTTTCCCCAGGTTAGGGGAGTCCAAAACTAGAGGGCCAGGTGAAAGGGGAAAGATTTAAAAGGGATCGGAGGGGTGACTTTTTCACATGGAGGTATAGAACAATGTGCTAGAGAAAATGGTAGAGGCAAGTACAATTATAACATTTTAAAAGACATTTGTACAGATGCGTGGATAGGAAAATTTTAGAGGGATATGGGCCAAATGCAGGTAAATTGGACTATTTTAGGTTAGGAAACTGCATTAATGAATTAAGCCAAAGGGCCTGTTTCTGTGCTGCATGACTCTATGATCCTCTCCCAATGCAAGGACTTGGCCCCCTCAAAGAAATGAGGTTTGTAATTTGGCAAGTAGCAGGAAGGCGTTTGTGTGTTTTACACTTCTGCCTTTGCAGTGCACTTTATTCCTAATTTTACTGTTCTAACCATAGAACCTTTTCTGTTGAACATTTATAGTTTTCAAAGTCATGCACACTCTACAAGAATGTTATTGATATGTCAACAACTCATATTGCCAGGACTGCCTTCAGAAAGAGGAAGGGT
This sequence comes from Ginglymostoma cirratum, assembly GCA_024137785.1. Classification (NCBI taxonomy): domain Eukaryota; kingdom Metazoa; phylum Chordata; class Chondrichthyes; order Orectolobiformes; family Ginglymostomatidae; genus Ginglymostoma; species Ginglymostoma cirratum. The sequence continues at coordinate 36,790,565 of JAHRHZ010000087.1, forward strand.
CTGGTTCTAACATAATCCGAGCCCATGTCAGACCCAGGTAAAGGTTGCAAATTGTCTTGCTGCCAATTGTTGACCTGAGCTACAATTATTCACTAAATTCTAGTCAGAAAATTGGACCATCGTTTTTGTCATCAGTTCCAGCATCTGCTAAGCCATTTGTGCTTCTGTGCAACTCTCTGAAAGCTTTGTTTAATGTCTACTCGTATCCACCCGCTGTGATATGAAATATGTGCATATAAAAAATGTGACCAATTAGAGTAAAACAGGGAACTTTATTTCTTAAAAAACGGAAAGAACTGCCGATGCTGTAAATCAGGAGAAAAAAACAAAGTTGTTGGAAACTCAGCAGGTCTGGCAGCATCTGTGAAGAAAAAATCAGATTTAACGTTTCGTGTCCAGTGACCTTTCCACAGAACTTTATTTCTTGCCTGGCATAGTTATTCTAATATATTCAATTACAAAGTAAATTAGTTGATTTTGAGGTGAGCACACCAGAGTATACAGCAGGGAATAGCTGCACATGCCTGGCTCTTAAATAACAAGCCAGACTGCCACTGGGTAAAGGAGCAAAACAGGATTGACACACTTGTTAACATAATCAGTTTAAATCTTCACTGCAGATGCTGCATAGCTTAAGTTTCATTTAAGAGCGAGAGGATACTGTTATTTGTCAATGGGCCAAAAGAATGAAACAAATCAAGCATTTGAAGCTGTAAGACAGATGCAAAATACTAAGTGAAAGTACTTGACAGCATTTACTGTATTGTCCTGATGTCTTCCTATGATTTTATTGGAAAATTGACCATTTTCCTTTTAGCATAGCGGGAGTGAATGTATTAAAAAAAAAAATCTACATCTCTGATTCATTATAATTTGAAATATTCTTTTCAACTAATGTGCAAAATTAATTCCACGTTTCCTGGTAATCTGAATGGTGGAATGTTAATGATCATTTTGGATGATAATGTCACTGTAACTGATGCAACGTTTTCTTAAGATATAATTTATTAAATATTTGCAGACTTTCTTTTTCCAGCCTTTCTTGCTCCGTTCTTTCTCTCTCTTTCTCTCCTCTTCCCCCCCACACCTCCTCTTCAATTAAAACATAGGAAATGATTCAGCTGATTAAGTCTGCTCTAGCTCTCTTCAAAAGAAGTTTAGCTGGTTTCCACCTCCCTTGGCCCTTTCCTGTTTCACATAACTTTGCCTTTAGATGTTTATCCTAATTACCTTATGAAATATGTAAGAAAACTTCTTCCCTTCAGGCAATGCATTCAATGTCATAATCCTGTTACTTGAAATCTGTGTTCCCTGGTCCATGACCCTTTTGCCAATGGCAGAGTTTTACTTTTCTGTCTAGACCACTATCATGATTTTGAATAAACCTCTTGTCAAAAGATCAGACTGAACTCCATTCTAACTACATAGCTGATGTCCATCATTTCTGGTATCATTGTCATAAGTCTTCTCCTCACTCTTGTTCAAAACATTTATATCCTACCCAAAACTGGACACAATTCTCCAGGTGAAGCTGCACCAGTATTTTATGTAAAAGTGTTCATTATGACTTTGATGCTTCTGTACTCTCTGCCCCAGGAACCTGTATGCCTTTTCAAGCATTTCTCAACCAGTCCTACCATCTCCAAAGATTGCTTTTTTCTCATGTCACTTTTAGAATTGTATCTTGTCTTCATTCTTCTAACTAAAAGAATCATTTTCAAAACCTGACTCTGAATTAGCTACACAAAATTTGCCTTTAAAAAACTGTGCCGGTGTTCTTCAACTATTGTGCAGATATCTAATTGACTGTTAATGTTGTCCAGGGATTTCAATTCTGTAAGCTTTACCACTGCCAAAGTTAAACTGTTTGATATAGAGTAATAGAATCACACAGCACAGAAACAGACCCTTTGCGGTCCAACCAGTCCATGCCGACCATAATCCTATACTAACCTGGTCCCACCTGCCTGCACTTAGCCCTGCACTTGATGCAATGTCAGCAAGAGGGCGGCGATGGAGTAGCAGTGTAGCATGCGGGCTCCTCAGCCCAGGCGCCCGTAGCTCACCTAACTTAATTCGCTTTTACAATTTTTTTTTCTTTCTGTTTTTAATGTTTCTAAATAGGATAGTTAATATTGAAACATCAAAATTCATCTTGCCTTCATTTAACGGCTTGGCCATAGTAGGGGGTGGCTTTCTGCAGTCTGGAGTGCCAAGACTTTTCCAGTCTTGGCCCTGCAGAGCAGTCTTCTGGCATGACCGTTTTGTCCCAGTGTTGAGGTCTTGTTGGTGGGCCAGTTTAGTCTCCGGTGAACGCTTCTGGCCCAGTGTTTCGACAGCCTGGCGTGGCACTTCCATCCAGGTTGGCATTTTTTTGCTGGTTGCATTTTCCTCGGCAGATGCTTTCGGCCCGGCGTTCTGATGGCCCAGCGAGGCGTCTTCGTCCAGGTTGGCGGTCTGTCCCAGTGACTGTTTTCTTCAATGGGGGCTTTCAGTCCAGTTTTTCTGGCGGACTGACATGTCAGTTTTGTCCCGGTGTGGAGTTCTCATTATAGATTGATGGTCTCGTGCTGGCTGTGTGTTTCGTCTTTTGACTGGCTTCCTCCGAAACCAGGAGCTGTTAAAATGGGCTGTGATGAACTTTTGTCTTAAATTTCCTTTTTATTGTTACTTATGACTTCTGTCATTAACACAGGCCATGGTAAGGTTACTTATAATACTTTTCATTGTATTTTTCTTGTAAAAGTACACATGACAATAAATTCTAAATTCCCTCCCAGCATTTCTTATTCATGTACTTATCCAAACATCTTTTAAATGTTGAAACTGTATCAGCATCCACCACTTCCGCTGGAAGTTCATTCCACACATGAACCATTCTGTGTTTTCAAAAAAAAAATTGCCCCTCATGACTTTTTAAAGTCTTTCTCCTCTCACCATCAAAATATGCCCCTTAGTCTTGAAATCCTCCACATTAGGGAAAAGACACCTGCCCATTCACCTTATCTATACCCCTCATGATTTTATAAACCTCCATAAGTTCACCTGTCAACCTCCTACATGTTTATACTTGAAACCTTTTGTGAATGAAATTAATAGCCATGCCTTCTGCTCATCTTCATATCAACTCTTAAATTTGTAATCCACCTATGCAACTTATTTTCCCTCTTGCTTTCCTTCCTCCCAAGTTTTGCCATGTTCTGTTTCTCGTTTTCTAATCTGCCACTTTCCCCTGTAAAACTAGTATGTTTCTGGTCCTACTGAAAAGTTCTGAAAATCCTTTTTGTATATTGCTATGTCCTACAAACTGAATCCCTACTTTGTTGAGTTATTGACTCGAAGGGCAAATCCAATAGACAAGTCAACCTGGAGAGAGACAGTCATTTCCTGCTCACAGCTTGTATTGAGGTAGTTAAATAAAGGCTAAAGTAGAGAAGAGTATTTAACTGATTAATTGTAAACCTCTGTGAGCTTGACATTTCTACATTAAAAAAATTTAAAAGAAAATAGAGAAAAATGGAAAGAATCGGGAAAATGCAAGGGACGCCTGGCCCAGGCTTGACAACCTTTTGCACTGTGTGTATTTGATCATGAGTAGAAAGTGATGTTCTATTAAAATCAAAATTAAAGATCATAAATCCTTCAGCTTTGTATGTTTTCAGGTTTCTGTGCTTCTCTTGGAATTGTGGTATGTTAGGTTTGGGATGTTTTTGGGTAAGAAGACCATAATATATAGGAGCAGAATTGAACCATTCGGCCCATCGAATCTACTCTTGTCAAGACTGATATGTTTCTCAACCTCATTCTCCATTCTTCTCCCTGTAACTGTCAATCCCCTTACCAATCAAGAACAGGTCCATCTCTGTTTTAAATATACACAATGACTTGGCCTCTGCAGCTGCCTGTAGCAGTGAGTTTCACAGATTTGATCCATCTGTATTCATTAATCTAATGTCCTTTTTAATCACTGTATTCTGATTTTGAAGAATGGTTTCTATGGCCGTAGCAGCATTTTTGTTTAGCCAGCTGACATTCTATTTCCAAAATTAGCACGTAAGTATTTTTGATGCTTATTTGTTTGTTTAGTTGACAGAAATATGTCACCCATACAAGTTTGAATACACACAAAAACAGAAACTCAGCAGGTCTGGCAACTCCTGTTAAACGAGAAAACTGTTAATGTTTGGAGTCCAGTGACTTCTTCGGAGCCTTCAAATGATCCTGAAGATGGGTGACTGGACTCAAAACATTACCTCAGTTTTTCTCCACAGATGGTGCCAGACCTCCTGCGTTTCTCCAGCACGTTCTGTTTTTGTGTTTGAGGTCTCTAGCATTCGCAGTTCTTTGTTTTATGTTTAAGTTTGAAAGCAAATGGGTTAGGTTGTTGGCGGGGAGGTGGAGGACAGTGATGAATGTTGGGAGAAGAGAAACTGTTTTCTAGCTGGCCTTCTCTCTGCTGTGTAGTATAGAGTGATGAAGCACTTAAAGGAGGACTATTTTCCCATTATAAACAACTGAAGTTTAAAAAGAACTTTTTTAGCCCCTTGCAGGGGAGGCAATGGCCTAGTGGTATTTTCACTGGCCTGTTAATCTAAAGACCCAGATGATGTTCTGGGGATAGGGTTCGAATCCCGCCGTGGCAGTGAATTCAATTTAAAAAACAAAATCTGGAATTAAGAATCTAATGATGATAATGAACCCATTGTCGATTGTTGTAAAAACTCATCTGGTTCACTAATGCCCTTTAGGAAAGGAAACTGCAATCTTTACCTGGAATGGCCCACATGTGATTCCAGTGGTTGACTCTGAACTGCCCTCTGGGCAATTAGGGATGGGCAGTAAATGCTGCCTAGCCAGCAATGCCCTTATCCCATGAATGAATTAAAAAAAAACTCTCCAAATTCTCTTCACTGCAACTGTTTTTGTTAAAATTCATTATTTCCAGATTACTCACTGAAAGCAAGAGGTTTGATGTGTTTTAATTTGGGGAATAACACTTGTTGCTTTGGATCCAGCTCCATATTTTTTCTCATACACTGAATTTGCTGCACATTAACACTGTAGATGGAACACGATCCATCTGTGTCTAGAGTTATTTCTGAAAACCATGGCTGTGAGCATAAGGATCGCTGCATGCCTTGCTAATTATACCATGTTTTTCCCTTCCCTGTCTACTGCCTTAAAGTTTACTTTTGACATTTTATTTATCCTGCAAAAGGGGCATTGTGTCTCAGAAATTGAGAGCTGTACAAACTGCAGCGATTTATAGTTCTAAGACAGATTATGGGTGTGTGTTATTTTTCTGTTCAGTGGTTTCATTCAACTTTTTAAACCGTATGTGTTTTCATTTCAGTGCTCCATCCAGAGAGTTGTCTCAAATTCAGAGCCAAGGCACTTTACAGAATCCCACTTCGTTGAGGAAAGTAGAATCAAGTTGCAGGGATAGCTTGCCTCAGCAGGATGAGATATCTGAAACTAGCAGGAGCTCTCAGCCAAGCATAAGCAATGGCAGCCAAGAGGATCAGATGAAAATATCGCTGTCTGAGCCTTCAAATAGTACTGACCCTGCTTCTGCAACAAGTGACCAGGCAGCAATGGACTGTGCAGAAGTAAACTGCAAGTGTGTCTTGACAGATGATTGTTCAAATGTAGCAATTACAGAAGAAACTGAGAGGATTTGTGCAACTTCCCCTTCATTAAGTTTGGAGAATTCTGGAGATTTGTTTAATTCATTTGTTTATTGGCGAGAGCCTCTGCCTGACATCAATTTTGACTTAGAGCTGCTACAGTCAGTTGTTGAGGATGACCAGCAGGATCAGAGGGTCAGCTCCATTTCAGGATCAATAAACGAAGGCTTCACAAGGAGCAATGAACTGGAGAAGGTTCTGGAAAGTTTGCAAGCTCACTTGGATGACCCCGATGTCCAAGGTATGGTTGTCGCAAAGTCTCCAGTAATTTGTTTGCTGAACAATTTGTCACAGACCAGTTAGCAATTTTAGTTAAACCTGTGAGAAGCCTTCTCACTTGTGTACAGCACCATTTCTAACATGAGCAAAAAAAAAGTGTTCAGTTTCAAACTGTATTTTCACAAATCGCTTGCGTCATATCCACTTAAAGTTTAGCCTAGTTCCAAATTCTATAAAAGTTGAAGCAATGGAATCAGCTGTTGGGGTCTCAGCAAGGGGGTTGAAGTTTAAAGGAGATGTGCAAGGAAAGTTTTTTTTTAGTTACCTGGAACGCACTGCTCGGAGAGGTGGTAGAAGCACATTTGATAGCAACACTTTAACAGGTATTTAGACGGGCGAATGAACAGACAAGGAATAGAGGAAGGTGGACCACGTGCAGGCAAATGGAAATAGTTTAGAATGGCATCATGGTTGGAACAGACATGGTGGGCTTAGTAGTCTGTTCCTGTGCTGTGCTGTTTTGTGTTCTTGTTTGTTCTGCATTACTTTTGGATGCAATTTGAGCTGGTTTGGGAATGAACCACAAGTTACAAAATCTTACCAAATAACTTATCCCTATAACATCTCTATATCAACCTGCCATTATTATTTATTCTTTCTCACCATGTTTTCATAATGGTGTCACTTAGACCATAGGAGCAGATTTGGGCCATTCAATCGAATGTTCTGCCATTCGATTATAGCTTGTCATTTCTTTTTCTTTTGCTCAAATAGCACTTACAAAAATATGCGTAAAGACACAATCTATACTGAGATGAGGACAGGAACTTCCAAAATAACTCGCCAATTATAACCCCACTTTTTAATACAACATACTTGTGCGGAGGCAATGGCCTAATGGTATTATCACTAGACTATTAATCCAGAAACTCAGCTAATGTTCTGGGGACAAGAGTTCAAATCCTGCCATGGCAGATGATGGAATTTGAATTCAATAAAGAATCTGGAATTAAGGGTCTAATGACCATGAAACCAATGTCGATTGTCAGAAAAATCCATCCTTTAGGGAAGAAAATCTGTCATCTTTACCTGATCTGGCCTACGTGTGGCTCCAGACCTCAGCAATATGGTTTATCCATCACTGCCCTCCGAGCAATAAATGTTGGCCTAGCCAGAGTCGCCCACATCCCATGAGTGAATTTTAAAAATACTTAGCGTGGTTACCAGTGTTCTCCAGAATAAAGGACATGTTAACAACACTCCACAAAAACTGACTGAGTGTTTTGTCTGAGTGTATCATCTAATTTCTTTCTCCCACTTTCCCAGTTTTAAACATACGATCCATTTATTGGTTTTTCCCTTCAAATTGTGCTGCTCGTAGTCAGGTGTTTTTCCCGCAACCTGTGCTTGAAGCAATCTACATTTATTTTGGCATTTCTATTTACTGCACTACTGCCAGTAATATTTTGTCTTTCTGTTCCCATTGCTGTGCCTGACTCCAAAGTATCCACACATTTTTCTACCTGTTCCCTTTTTTAAAACCTGTAGCTGACTTCCTGACCTTGTCCAAGTGCCCAGCCTACCAAAGTGAAGGCTGGGAGAGGTGTCTCTCTCACGGGTGATCCTGCTCCTTGCCCAGTATCCACATATCTGCCCTTTCCAGTGGAAATGAGGAAATTAGAGTCATTAAACTGCAACTGGGCGGGAATTACTCTGTTTTTATCATGTTCTTCAGCAAAAGGGCACTGAAACTAATGGTAGTACTCTATTTGAGATCAGTCAAGAATATGTATGCACTAGCACACTGAATTCTAATGGCTGCACAAGCGCTAAATTCTCAAATATGTTTCCTGAAAGTTCTACTGGAGCCTGTCATATATTAACAGTTATTACTTACTTTTCTTTCCTTCAAGTGGCGATTCGGTTGCAGTTGAGTGCTTTATGGCCTCCAGTACAGCTGTTATAGTGAAGAAAAAGATTTTAGGTTCTGCTTGCAGACAGATACTGCTTCCTTTCTTGGCTTAATTCTGTGCATTCACGCCTGCTGCTTTCATCAGTCTGTCTTTACTCATGCTCTGAATTTTTCAAGCAGATTTTCCTCTCGTTAGCCCCATACAGATTTATTTATACAAAATGAAACTTTCGCCTGTCAACATGTCTAATTGAAGTTGAGGAAGACCTCAAATTTATCAAACAAATTTTCTCCAGCAATTAAGGATGAAGATAAATTGAGTATCGATGAGAATTTTGTAAATGTTCTTGTTTGCTGGCAGTTCTTTTAAATCCAAAGCGGGTGCACGCATTACAAGCATGTGTAGGTATACTGTTTGAGTACACTAGATGCTCCTTTTTACTATGCTAAATAGTCACTCGAGAAACTGAAGCAAGCGTCAAGATATTGTACAGAAAGGGCAATCCTTGTCCTCAAATTTTTGCTAATTGGTTCCCATTTTGTTTTGTAATCACATTCTTAGGACTTTATTTCAGATATTATCTCCTTTTTCAAGGATAAGCTTTCTTTCTGACTTGTGTTTTCTCAATGCTATTTATCTTTTATCTGCAAAAGAAAGGACTGAGGAAACAAGTAACTGACTCAAACCACTTCCAGTTCAACCTGTGTCTGAAAATTCCATACGAAGCACTAAGTTGGTGCAGGCACCTTTGCTGATCTCAAAAGACAAGCAAATTGTGGCCATATGTGATGTGACTATAATCAAGTTTTACATAGCTGTTTGGAGCATGTTGCTTTGCAGTTTTCAATTCGGGCATCTGACTTGAGAGAATAGCTTATGCAATGAAGTTTGGTATGATAGTACATGGATCTCTGTACTTCATATAACAAGGCCAATTCTGGAGATTTTAGACTTGGCCTCCTGCCATCAGTGGGCATTCGTGTCACAATTCCCAGGACATATAACCTCCACATTAAAGAGTATCATTAGATTTGCACCGTCTTTTTTTTAAATGGGATCCGGGGGTTTACCTCTCTGTCTACTACCTAACTATATTTAAACATCCATGGGTATTCTTTTGCCATGTTCTTCTACAACTTGGAAGACAAAAGCAGGCTGTTCAGTCCCTCAAGTTTGTTAATGACATTTAATAGCTATAACTTAATATTTTCGTCTGAACTACATTTATCCCTTACAAAAAATGTTTATCAATCTTTCATTTAAAATATTCAATTGACCTAAGCCAGTCAGATTTTTGGGAAATGTTCAGATTTCCACTACCATTTATATGAAGCGTTCCCTGACAACACCCTTGCATAAGGGTCTAGGCCCGAAACGTCAAGCTTTCCTGCTCCTATGACGCTGCTTGGCCTGCTGTGTTCATCCAGCTCCACACCTTGTTATCTCGGATTCTCCAGCATCTGCAGTACCTATTATCCCTCATATAAAATATCTGCTTTTGAGCAGTAAGCATCCTTGTTTTATATCCATGTCAGCTGAGCTCAGTTTGTGGTACTCCTGTTAGTTAGGTTTGAACCCGACGCATTATAACTATCTCTAGGGTTTCAGTACTTAATCTAGTCTGACGTTCCATCAGTACTGAGGGGCTGCTGCACTATTGGAATTGCAGTTCAAATGAGATGTTAAAAGCTCTCTATTAGATATGTGTAATTCACACACACAGCAACCGGCCACAGACTATTCTATTATTTATTCTCCACAGAAGCCTTCTTCGACTCAATTTATTTCATCTCACCTTCTTCATGCTACTTAATCCATAAAACAGCCCAAATTGTGACTGCGACTACCCACATCTGACCATTATGCATGTTATGAATTCCTGCCCTGAGATATCCATTCCTGTCGGCATTACAACCATTCAAACTCTGCTATCTGAACTTGAATGGATTGTTAAACTTTAGGTCACACTTGTCAGAAGGATAATTATCCTTCTTATCTCCCTTACGTACATATCTAGCTTCCAGTAAATGTTCTTCCATTGGTGTTACTGCCTACTCTCTATAGTAATACCGTAAACAGATAGTTTTGTCTTCCAATCAATTCTACACAGCACAGACTGCATAGCCACTGGCGAGGAAACTTTGAGAGCGATTTAATGAAGTCTGTAACTGATTATCTCTAATAGATGTGTTTGGCATCCTTTTGTAGCTCAAGTACAAGTGATTACTGCTGCACTTCGAGCTGCACGATTGGATTCAGCAGCAGAAGAAGAACCATCTGGTATTGAAAATGGTGAAGAAATCCAGGTGGAGCTTTCACCATCCAGCCCAGTGCTTCCTGCATCCACAGTGACTGGTTGCATTAATACTGACATGTCACTGAGCTTGGAGTCAGCAGTTGAGTTTGCAGCAACGACAACTGAGCACTCGATTCAATGTTTGGAGTCTGATGAAGGTGAACACAATATGGTAAGTTAATACTTTTAGATGCTTCATATGTACCCACATGTTATTCAGGGGCCTGAATTGTTAAAGGTAGGTAGAATTTAACTGACTTTTTATTCAGTTTTTTTGAAGTAGCAGAGGTCCGATGAGGGTCACATAGTAGTGTACATGACCTTTCAAAAAGAGTTTAGTAAAGGAGTACTACCCCTACTAACGACATTATGGGTGTGCCTACACCAAATGGATTGCAGTGATTTGAAAAAGCAGCTTGCCAACACCTTCGCGAGGGTAATTACAGAGAGCTGATTACGTTAATGGGGAAAGGCAGCATAAAGCTGCTGTGCAGAGTGATTTGAGAACCCTCATGCATGAATCACAAAAAGCTAGCATCCAAGTTCAGGGGGTAACAGGGAGGGTAAATAGAATGCTGGCCTATATTTCAAAGGGAATGGAGCCTAACAATAGGGAGATCTTGTTAAAACTATACAAGGCACTGATCAGACACAACGAGAATAATGTGAACAGCTCTGATCCCCTTATCCATAGAATGTTCACTAGTCTGATACCATGTGCAGATTTGTTCTGAAGAAGGGTCACTGGACCCGAAACGTTAACTCTGTTTTCTCTCCGCAGGTACTGCCATATCTGCTGAGTTTCTCCAGCAATTTCTGTTTTTGTGCCAGGTGTGAAGGGGCTATCTTATGATGAGATGTTGAGTAGATTGAAGTTATACTCGTTAGTGTTTAGGAAAATGAGAGGGGACCTTATTGAAACATCTAAGATTCTTAGAGGTCATGACAGATGCAAAGCAATTGTTTCCACTTGTGGGAAAGTCTTGACCAGAGGCCACAATCTCAGAGTAAGGAGTTGCCTATTCAGTACCCTCTGATAGCAGAAATACACCCTCATCTCTGCCTTAAATGGGCAACCTAAGACAGAGACAAGGAGGATTTTCTTCTGTCAGAGGGTACTGAATCTGTGGAGTTCTTTCCCTGCAAAATGAAATAACTCCACAAAAGCCTGTATCCCATCATCAAGTCACAATTTATTTACACATGGAGAGTCCTTGACACAGGGCCAGCTATCTAACACTCCTGTTCTTATCTGTCAGCCAGGGCACCCTGATTGGACCAGCTTAAAAGCCCCAATCAAGGAACTCTTATTCTAGGACGTCTACCCGGCTGACCCCATTACAATCACTGTGTCCCTCCCTCTGGAGTCTGAGGACATAGGCCAGTTCTTTTTATTTTGGTAGCTTTTCCTGGTGCATTTTAGCACTGAGACAGGTTCCTCCAACTCTGCCTCTGATCTGAGTGGTGTGTAACGCACAATTGCTCGCCTCTTGCACCCAGAGCGTCTTGGAAGACATTCATTCTCCTCTTCAGGCGGCAAAGGCATTTGACGTGGCGACACCCGCCGAGCCCATCTCAGATTCTGAGGTACCTTCAGTGCTTGACAGAGAGGGAGAACCCACAGGTTCCAAAACAATCAAAGGCTTTTGAGGAACCAGGCAAGTTCTGCTCCTACACCATTTGCAAGCTCATGGCTTTCATACGATCTGCGTGCTTGTTCAGGACCGTCGCACCTACCTGAACTTGATACGTCACTGGACTTGATCTTGCATTGACACGTGTTACCAGTGCAGGCCATTCTCATAGTTCCTACATTAAACTCCATCCCCTGAAGTAAACTGTCACTCTGGCTTAGCTGAGTCTTGTGTCCGCCATTGGCATTCCTGTTGCCATTTCGCTGTTCTCCTTGGTCCCCCCACCCCATATTCAGGAAGATCAGATCTAACTGGTGCTGAGTCTTTTCCTCATTAGCAACTCAGCTGGAGCTATCCCTGTAGTTGCATGAGGGTAGTCTTGTAAACAAATAGAAATTGTGACTGTATGGTACCTAGTGAAGCTGTAAACTGTTTCTTTAAACCTGCCTTCAAAGTTTAGACTGCTCTTTCTGCCAGACCATTGGATGATGGATGGTATAGAGTTGTCCTTACGTGTCGAATACCATTCGACTTTAAGAAATAACCAAATTACCTGCTGTTAAATGATGGGCCATTATCTGTGACCAACACTTCGGAGAGTCCATGTATTGTCAAAGATGCGCACAGTTTTTTTTATTGTCATTCCTGTGTTTGATGTATGAGCTCTCTGCACGTCCAGCCACTTTGATTGGAGATCCTCTCAAAGTGGCTAAGAACATTGATCCATGAAAGGACCCGTGCAATCGACCTGCAACCGAGTCCAAGGTTTGCCTGGCCATTCCCATGAATGTGGGGAGTTACTGACAGTAATTTTTGACCCTGTTGGCACTCTAGACATTGCCCCACCAACACGGCTATGTCTGCATCCAATCCTGACATAACTTCTCGCAAACATCTTCAGTTTGGAAATTCCTTGGTGACCCTGGTGGAGTTGAGCTAGTATCTGGTGGTGACCTTTGCTCGGGACAGTCACTCTTTATTATTCTCCCCATAATAATATGCCATTCTCTACTCTGATCGGATCTCTTTGCGTCTAAATAAGTTTCAGTTCTGGTTGTGATGGCCGTTTGGCTTCCCCCATCATCACTGGCTTTGTGATGGAAAGCACCCCTGCCAGCTTGGATGCGAGGGATTGGATCCAGCTGCAAAAAGTGATCTACCATGAAGTTAAAATCCTTGCTAAAGTGAACCGACCCATCAGGCTTCACGATCAATACGACTGGTGCTGCCCATTCCGCAAACTAGACTAGTTTCATGATGCCTTCGCTTTCCAGCCTTCTGATTTCTGTCTGTACTTTTGCCAGTAAGGCAAATGGCACTGGGGGGTCCTTCCAGAATTGTGAAATTCCTTCCTGGTCAACATGTAAGGTGGCCTTGGCTCCTTTGATAGTCCCTAGACCTTCCTGAAAAACTTCTGGGTATTTAATTAGGGCTTTACTCAGGCAGCCATTTTCTCATTGAAAAATGTTCAGACAATGAATCTTTCACGAACAATTTCACCACATCAAGCTTTGGCCCAAGAAGTTTATTACAAACAGTGGTAACTAAGCCAGCTACTTCTCATAAGAAACTGGAATCGAAGTTCTACATTTAATTTTTAAAGGCTCCCCAGTATAGGTTCTCAGTCTAGCTCAGATCTTGTGCACATTTAGGGGTTGGAGTCCAGACTGAATTTTCTTCAAGACTGGTTCCGTGATACTAAAATGGACACGCTGTTTGACCATTTAACCAGACATTTATTTTGATTGGTTCTGATTTGGATGTTGCTCAGCACTTTAACTATTCCAAAGCAGATATGGGTAGACTTTCCAGGTTCGCACTTGTCTGTATACCAGCCTACAAGCTGTCTTACTCAATTTAGGTCTATTGGGACTCTTGCTATCTCGATTCCACATATTGGCAGCACCTATAATTGCTTGCTGGCCTGGATCCTGAAGAAAATTTTAACTATTTAGTCAAGGTTTGACTTTGTTTTGGGGTTTTGCTGTGTGATGACCTACAATCCCTCTATTCACAATATGTTCTGAGTGCATTAGCCTTCACTCAAGTGGTGTTCCCCAAACTCAGATGCACTGACGAGGATGTCCACTTCCAGACGAATACCCTGCAACTTGGATGCTTCACTTGCCACATTTTCCAATAATAAAGCCAGTTGTAGTGCCTGTTTGAAGCCCCGTTGGGCTTCAGCTAGTAGGTGCTTTTGCATGGTTACATCATTAATCTCAAGTACCAGTCAGTGTCTCAGCATCCCATAAAGGGTTAAACTAAAGTTGTTTAGCCGGCTAGTTATCCTAACATTGTCAAAAATTCCAATACGGATTCCCTGGTTCTCCAATGACCAAGTAAAACCAATACCTTCTCAGAATCAGAGGAGGCTTGGGATCGTAATATTCCTTACCTAAATCTGTCAACTCTTAAAATGTTTTAGTACCTGATGCTTGTTAGGCTCCTAATGACCAAAAAACTGCAGGTCCACAAGCTGTCAGGAGAATTACCCATGGCTTTTTCATTTCCCCAGAAAAAATAACACATTCTTTCCACATACTGGGTACAGTTTACGATGGCCTGATCCAATGAGGCAAGCTTCACAAATAACAGCATGATGCTGGAAATGCTTACTCCAGCTCAAAGATAACTGTTGCCAGTGCATTTTTTCAGAAGGTGCTTTTCTCTCATCACCACTGAAATAACTCCTCAGAGGCCTGTATCCCATCACCAAGTGACCCTTTATTTACACGTGGCGAGTCCTTGACACTGATACAGCTCTCTCGGAGCGAACAGGATGTCTGACACTCCTGTTCTTACTCATCAGCCAGGGCTCCCTGATCAGGGCTCTTAATCTGGTCTAATCAGGGAATTTGTATTCTGAGGTCTACCTCTTCGACCTCGTTACAATCACCACACAGAGCACGGGTCATTAAGTACCTTCAAGAGTAAGAGACAGATTTTTAATCATTCAGGATTAATTGAAGGTTTTAAAGGTTTGACTTTAAAAGTTGTAGGGAAAAGGCAGGAAACATGGATTTAAGGATTATCAGATCAACCGTGGTCTCATTGAATGGCGAAGCAGGCTTGATGGACTCCTCCTGCTCTTACAAGAGAAAGTTTTATGATAAGGTTCCCCTGGTACTTTGGCACTTATACCTATATTGATGATTTAGAGGTGAAACTGCAGGGCAGTATTTTAAAATATGTAGATGGCACACGCCTTGAATTGCAAATTGCGAGGTAGGTGATGATAGATTTGGAGATGAATAGACATTCTGGTGAGGTAGGGGGAGGGTGGTAGTGACAAGGGTCAGACTTTATGCAAGAGGAGTGTTTTGGTAGGAAGAACGAGGAGAGGCAATATACAAGTTAAATTCTAAAAAGGTTACAGGAATCCTTGACCTTCATATATGTGAATAAAATGTTGTAAGTGGCAGGGCAGATACAGAAATTGATTAAATAGGAATATGGGATAATAGGCTTTATCAATTGGGGTACAAAGTGAAGACAAGAAAGTTATGATGGAACTTCATAAAATCCTATAACCCTATGTTCTTAACACTGGTTTGAATGCAAAAACACCTTTTCTTTAATCCAATTCTGGACACCTCATTTTTGGGAGCACTGAAGCTGGCCTGAGACAGAATTCCACACTGAGGTTCAGTGCAAGCCAGAAAGACCCTAACATCTCATTACCCACTTGAAAATCCTGCAGCCTTCCAAATTCCATATCGGGTTCAATAATTTTAGAACCTTAACACCTTCTTCTCTGACCTTTACACACCGCTACATCGCAGGCCCTATCACAACATGGACTGCTTTATCACAGCCAGTCCTTTTCATCTACTTACAGTCCCCGTTACCGACTTTTATTTCTGGCATTTATTGAACCCACTGTCTGCCTAACTGTCTCGCTGTTGCTCTCATTGTTGCTTGGGCTGTCACTCACACTCTCGCTCTTTTGCGCTGTCACTCTCTGGTTCCCTCTGGACTCCATCTCCACCTATCCGCTCACTGCTTTCCCTTTCTTCCCAGCTGCTATCAGTTCTGAAGAAGGGTCACTTGATTCAAAATGTAAACTGCTTTTTCTCCACAGATACTGCCGGACCTGCTGAGTTTCTCCAGCAATTTCTATTTTTGTTTTAGTTTTCCAACATCTGCGGTTCTTTGTTTAATTTTGTACATTTTGGCCTTGACTTTATTCTCTAATTTCACCTGCATTAAACATGAAACAACAGGTGGAAATAGTCTGCTTTGAATGTAAAGTGATTTTTGTTGGCAAGTGCTCGGTTTTTCCAACATTGAAACCCACTGGTGAACGTGTCACTGGATCATGGGGCTTCTTTGAAACCAAGTCACTGGGAAGTCCAAAATGGACAAGACAGATGGATATCACTCCCAACCTTGATTTTAGATTTATTGCTCTCTCTCAACACAGTTTATATTTAAAGGGGTTTTTTGGATGCTGGCAATTAAGACATTAAACGGTGGTAGGAGTTGTGTCATTTCAGGAAGTGCTGTTAGTGGCAGAGTGGTCTTTGTTCCTTCTTTGCTCCTTTTTGTTATTTTCACAGAAACTACCAGAGGTTTTCTATCTGTTAGTTTAGTGGTAAGTTTCAGCCCCAGATAATTTCACGTGGCTTGTGCATATTATTGTCTCTCACATATGCTGTGTATTCTTCCGCTTTCAGAGTCTGACTAATCAACCGTGTTGTGATGCCGGATCGTTAGAGCTGGAACATAATGATAGTTTGCTTTTTGGTGAAGATCAGTCAAAAGTGCAGGTTGGTATTAGAGAGAGGTTTTTTTTTTCAGCCCCAGTGCTAAGTGAGGCCATTGGTGGTGGTTGTACAGTGATGGTGATTCCAAAGTGTCTCATAACTGTGAAATTTACCGCCTACCTCAACCCTGATGATGGGGACGCAACAGAACCACACTTGTCTAATTGCACAGATGGGTCACAGTGAAGCGGAAAATTATTATTGATCCAGATCTGTCTCTCCTGCCTCTCAACACAATTGAAGGAAAAATATGTCAGAGATTCGGGATGCTGTTGGTTCGTGATCTCCAACAAATATATCCAAGTCTCTGAACATTCGATCACACTTGTCAGCCCATGTTCCTTTGCTGCGTGATTTCTGCTTCTAGAAGGTATGAGGCTGGAGAAAAGTACGAGCTCTTAACAGGCTTTGCCAGCTTGATGCATGCTGTTTCACTTTGGTCCAGATGGACTGTCATTGCAGGGTAAGTTAAGTTTTTGTGGTGGAAATGCAAGCAAATGAATAAGAAGTAAGGAACTGATGTGAGAAGCCAGTGTATTAGAGTATGAGAAACAGAGGAGACGATTCAGTCCATGCAGACTCTAGTCTCTGTGGAGCTGTATTCTGTTTTCTGCAGCTGCCTTTACCCAGGACAGATATTTCATTTACCCATTTCACGTGGAAGTAACTGCGTCCCGTGTTCAATATTTGGGTACTGCAAGCGGGCCAGGGATCCCATAAAGAATTCACATCTACAGAAGTAATCTTCCATACCTCCATATTTGAAGCCAGCCAGCAACATTCTGAATGTTCCAGAGGTGCAAATTTGATGAGAGATGAGGCTGAGCCACCTAAAAATAAACAAAAACGGACAACTTCCACATGGAATTAATTTCTGCTCACGACCGTAAGAGTGTTTGCCTTGTATGTCATCATAGTGTATTCATAGGTAAAAAGGCCAACTTGGAAAGACATTACACAATGCTGCACAGTAAACTCAAGGGTTGTTTGTTTTTCCTAGAACAGCATGATTGGACATAGAAAATTGATGAGCTGAAGGTCATTTTGAAAGCTCAACTGCCATTTTTTTCTAAACCAATGGCGAAAGTAAAACCTGCACTAAAGCATCAGTTTGCATTTCCCATCTTCTGCTAAAACACAAGACGGTTAAGTAATTTTTAAAAAAGCACAATGATTGATTGATTGTGTCAGGTAACTCTTTATTTTATTCTGAGACTTCAGAGTACAAATAATAAGATGATGCTTCTGCACAACAGTGAACGAACATGAATTAATCAGATACCATCCTTCGCTGAAACTGTTCCAGTGGTTCAGTTGGATGATCAGATCGACTTACATTAAGGAACGGTGCAGATATGAACTTCTTAGGTTTCTTCCCTGTATCAGTGTCACTAGAAGCAAGCCAGAAATTGACCTACGCTTTATACCTACCTCAAGTTACAGGATTGGGATCAATGTGTATCCATGAATTACAGTGGTGGTGTGTACAGCCTAAACTGCCCTTACTTTATTTTTTAGTGTCTCTTTCGCTTTTATAAGCGTGATTACTAGGCTGTTTACAGGGATATTGTTTTCCCTTTTCAGGATATTATTCCACAACCGTTGCTGGACCAGTACCTGTCAATGACAGATCCTTCCCGAGCTCAAACTGTTGACACTGAAATTACAAAGCACTGTGCATACAGTCTCCCAGGTGTGGCTCTTACCCTCGGCAGACAGAATTGGCATTGTTTAAAGAATACCTATGAAACACTGGCATCTGATGTACAAGTGAGTGAGTATATGAACCAGTTGCTTTAAGCTGGTATTAATAGTGCATGACCTTAAATCTGTGGAATCATCTTCTCAATTATCTAAAACAGTGTGAAAATAATGGGAACAAAAACAAAAGTTTCCGGAAAAGCTCAGCAGGTCTGGCAGCATCTGTGAAGAAAAAAATCAGAGTTAACATTTCGGATCCGGTGACCCTTCCTCAGAACTGTTCTGCCCGATGCTGCCAGACCTGCTGAGCGTTTCCAGCAACTTCTGTTTTTGTTCCGGATTTACAGCATCTGTAGTTCTTCCGGTTTTTATTGAAAATAATGGGGGTGGTGACACTGTCATATTCTACCTTTTTAGTTTTATTCAATCATGGGCTAAGTGTGTCGCTGGCTAGGCCAGTATTTGTTGCCTATCCCTAAATGCCCGGAGGCCAGTTAAGAGTCAACCACATAATTGTAGGTCTAGAATCACAAGTAGGCCAGACGAGGTAAGGATGGCAGTTTCCTTACCTAAAGGACATTAGTGAACCAGATGCATTTTTCCAACAATCGACAATGGATTCAAGGTGATTATTAGACTCTTAATTCCAGACTTTTTTTAATTGAATTCAAATTCCATCATCTACTGTGCCTGGATTTGAAACTGGGTTTTCCACAGAACATTACCCTGGGTCTCTAAATTAACAGTCCAGCAAAAACACCACAAGGCCACTTTTTTTTTCTGAAGAAGGGTCGCAACCCGAAACGTCAGCTTTCCTGTTCCTCTGATGCTACTTGGCCTGCCGTGTTCATCCAGCTCTACACCTTGTTGTCACGAGGCCACTGCCTCCCCTTTTTCAATCGTAGCTGGTTAAATCAAGTAGTGCTTGGGTATATAACGAGACTGTGAGTTTAAGAAGTTATTTTGCCATGGTTTTATTTGAAGACTGGTTGTAAAGCAGAGGCACCGACCAGTCTATCAGAACCACTAGAGTAAACAGCTTGGGACACCGTGGGTTTTTATTTTAAACACCCTGATGGATGTAGCCAGCTGTCTCAGATCCAGATTTCTGGATTTTGTTTTTCTCAGTAGCATCAGAAGCAGTTAGGGTCTAAACAGAGTTGGAAGCTTCAGTGCATGTCACCTGGCGGCTATCTGTCTGTATTTTCTCGATGTATTTTTCCTCCTGGATGGGAGAATTGCATGTAAGAATCTGTGCCTGACTTTTCTTTCTTGCCTAGCATTGTGTTTGTGGTTGTTACTATATTGCAACAGGACTAGGTTCAGGGTCATGGTCACGGTCACGGTTAGAGTTAGGGTTAGGGTTGGCCCCGCCCCCTCACTCCCCCACATGACCCCCACCCCGGCTCGGGACAAGATGACGGCGGCGGTACAGCACGAGACTGAAGGTCCCGCCGCGGCCCAGGCCCCAGCTCCCTTCCTCGCTCCCTCCCCGTCCCTCGCCTACTCCCTGTCCCCAGCTCCCTCCCTTGCTGCCTCTCTGTCCCCTGCTCCCTGTAATTAGTAGTAATTACAGTATTTATTATTCTGTGAAGTTTTCCAGTAGAGTTGTACTAAATTCCTCTTTCTTAGTTGTATTTTAACTACAGTCATAGAGTCATATAGCCCAGATCAGACCTTTTTGGTCCAACAAGCCCATGTTGAACATAATCCCAAACGAAATTAGTCTCAATTGCCTGCTCCTGGCCCATATCCCTGCAAACCTTTCCTATTCATGTACTTATCCAAATGTTTAAACATTGTAATTGTACCCATATCCACCACTTCCTCGGGAAGTTATTCCACACGTGAACCACCCTCTGTGCAAATATTTTGTCCCTCATGTCATTTATTAAATCTCTTTCCTCTAACCTTAAAAATGCACCCCCTAGTCTTGAAATCCCCCACCCTAGGGAAAAGTCAACTACCATTAACCATATCCATATCCATATCCATCGTTATCTTATAAACCTCATGTCCTGTTTCCAGCAATTTCCCCTTAACTCTTGATTCGCCGACTTATCAAGATTCTTTCTGTCTCAGCCTTAAATATCCACAAGAACTCTGCCCCCACAGCTCTCTGTAGCAAAGAGTTCCAAAGATTTTAATCCACTGAAAGAACCCTCATCACAGTCTTAAATTGGCTTCCCTATATTTTGAGACTATGCCCGTCAATTCTGTACTACCCCACAAGGGGAAACATCCTCTCAGCATTCACCTTATCAACTCCCTAAAGAACACTGTATGATTCAATGAGATCACTTTCTCATTCTTCTAAACTTCAGTGAGTAGAGACCCAATTTGTTTTGCTCTTAAGAAATACCAGGGATCATCCTCATGAACCTTTTCTGAACTGTACCCAATGAAATATCTTTCCTTAAATAAGGAGACCAAAACTCATGGTAAATGCACATTTATAAGGAAATCATCCCATATGATTACCTGATAAACTTCCCAGCAAATCAAAGATACCTCCACACAAAACTGTTGCACTGTTCCATGATTTAATCTTCTCTGCAGCTGCAGCGTGCCCAAAATGTTCTTTTTTAAGGGTAGAGTCTGTAGTTATTGGTGTTCCACTTCTTTATTATTCTAGATAGCATCTATCAGTTCCTGAAGTAGCTTGTTTATCTGACTTTTATTCATTCATGGGTGTCACTGTGGGTGGGCAGCATTTGTTGCCTTTGAAGGGGGTTGGTGAGCTGCCTTCCTCAATTGCTGCAGTCCATTTCCTGTAGGTAGACCAACAGTGCCATTAGGGAGGGAATTCAAGGATTTTGACGAACAATACTGAAGGAAAAGTGATTGTATTTCCAAGTCAGTTTGGTGAGTGGCCTGAAGGGGTGCTTGCAACTGGTGGTGATCCTATGTGTCTCCTGCCCTTGTCCTCCCAGATAGTAGTGGTCATGGCATTGGAAATTCTGCCTTAACAATTTTACTAAGTTATTGCGGTGCATTTTGTGAGGATGCACACTGCTGATTCTGACTGTTGGACGTAGAATTTGAGAATGTGGTGCCAGTCAGGCGTGCTGCTTTGTCCTGGATGGTATCAAGCTTCTCGATTGTTTTTGGAGCTGCACTCATCCAGGCAAGTTTGGAATATTACATAACACTGCTGACTTGTGCTTTATCGATGGTGGTCGGGCTTTGGGAGTCAGGAGGGAAGTTATTTGCTGCAAGATTCCTAGCCTCTGACTTAGGCTTGTAGTCACTGTATTTGTATGCCTAGACCAGTTTCTGGTCAATGCTAATGCCCAGGATGTTGATTGTGAGGGGTTCAGTGATGGTAATGCCGTTGAATGTCAAGGTGTAATGATCAGATTCTTTCTTGTTGTAGATGGTCATTGTCCATCTACTTGTGTAATATGAATGTTACTAGCCACATGTCAGCCCAGAGCTGGATATTGCCCAGGTCTTGCTGCATTTGAGCATGAACTACTTCCTTATCTGAGGAGTCATAAATAATGCTGAATATTGTGTAATCATCAGCAAACATACCCACTTCTGACCATTTGACAAAAAGTAGGTCATTGATAATGCAACTGAAGATGATAGGGCCTAGGACACTACCCTAAAGAGCTCGTGCAGAGATGTCCTGGAGCAGAGATGACTGACCTCCAACAGCCACAACCATCATCTTATGGGGCAGGTATGACTCCAACCAGTGGAGAGTTTGCCCTAAAAATCCATCGACCGTAGTTTTGCAGGGGCTCCATGATGCCACACTTAGTCAAATGATGCCATGATGTCAAGGGCTGCCCCTTTCACCTCATGTCTGGACTTTGTCTCCTTTGTCCACATTTAACTAAGGTGATTTAGGACTTGATGAACCTGACAGAGCCCAAACTGAACATCAGTGAGCACATGAGATATCAAGGCGTGGGGCTGGATGAACACAGCAGGCCAAGCAGCATCATAGGAGCAGGAAAACTTGACGTTTCGGGCCTAGACCCTTCGGGTCTTTTTCTGCTCCTATGATGCTGCTTGGCCTGCTGTGTTCATCCAGCCCCACGTCTTGTTATCTCGGATTCTCCAGCATCTGCAGTGCCTTTTATATCAGTGAGCACATTATTACACAGCTGTTCTGAGGGAGGACACCTTAGAGGGCTCATCTAGTAAGGCCACATGCGTAGAGCTGGGGACTAGGAAGGGTGCAATTGCTTTGATAGGATTGCACCATAGGCCTCCTAACAGCCAGCAGGTAATAGAGGAACAGAACTCTGGACAAATTACGGAAAAATGTAAGAACAACAGCGTTGTTGTGGTGGGTGATTTTAACTTATTAACTGGACTCACTTAATGCCAGAAGCTTGGGTGGGGATAGAATTTGTTAGGTGTGTGCCGGACAGAGTTTTTTTTTGAAACAATATGTAAATAGTCAATCTAGGAAAGAGACCATACCTCATCTGGTACTGAGGAATGAGCCAGCCACTTAATCAAAGCTTCAGTGAGGGAACATTTTGGGAACAGTGACCATCATTCTGTAAGTTTTAAGTTACTTATGGATAAGAATAAGCATAGTCCTTGGATGAAAGTATTAAATTAGGGGAAGGCTATCTTGCACAATATTGGACAGGAACTGGGGAATGTTGACTAGGGCAGCTGTTTGAGAGTAAATCCAGAACCAGCATGTTCCTCTGAAAATGAAGGATAAGGATGAATTCAGATGACAAGAGAAATGTCAAGGAACCTTGATAAAATCAGAGTACTTTGCATTTACCTGTTTGAGTATATCTCTAATAATAGCCAAGAAGCTCAGCATTATCTGGAGCAAAGCATCACCCATCAATCCATTCCCTATGTGACGCTGGTCCACTCTGGCTGTAGTGTGTACCATCACGACAAGCACAGCTGAAACTTTCCACTACATCTTTGACAGCACCTTCAAAGTTGTAACCTCCACCACCCAGAGGGAAAATGAATAGAGACACCACTGTCTACAAGTTCCCCTTCAAATCTCATAACCTCCAGATCTGGAAATATCACAATTCTTTCACTTTTGCTGGATCAAAAAAAAAACTTGGTAGACCATATTAGTACTATGGGAGTACCTCGTCTTATTGACTGCAGTAGTTTAAGAAAACCATTTTCTGCGACAGTTTGGCATGAACAATAAATGCTGGCTTTGCCAATATGGTTCCAAGGCGGAATATGAGGTGCTTTTCCTCCAATTTTCCACCTTGGAACCCTACAACCCAATGGCCTCAACGTGGACTTTACGAGCTTCAAAATCTCTCCACCCCTGACCTCATTCCAAGACCAGCACTCCCCCCTCGTCACCGCCTCCTGACTGTCCATCTTCTCTTCCACCTGCAGATGACACGAAGATTGGGGGAGTAGCAGAAAGCATAGGGGATTGTCAAAGAATACAGGAGAATATAGATAGACTGGAGAGTTGGGCGGAGAAGTGGCAGATGGAGTTCAATCCGGGCAAGTGTGAGGTGATGCATTTTGGGAGGTCTAATTCTAGAGCGAACTATACTGTAAACGGAAGAGCCTTGGGAAAAGTTGATGAGCAGAGAGATCTGGAAGTTCAGGTCCATTGTACCCTGAAGGTGGCTGCACAGGTGGATAGAGTGGTCAAGAAGGCATATGGTATGCTTGCCTTCATCGGACGGGGTATTGAGTATAAGAGCTGGCAGGTCATGTTAAAATTGTACAAGACTTTGGTTCGGCCGCATTTAGAATACTGTGTACAGTTCTGGTCGCCACATTACCAAAAGGATGTGGAAGCTTTGGAGAGGGTACAGAGAAGATTTACGAGGATGTTGCCTGGTATGGAAGGTGCTAGCTATGAAGAGAGGTTGAGTAGGTTAGGATTGTTTTCATTAGAAAAAAGGAGATTGAGGGGGGACCTGATTGAGGTCTTCAAAATCATGAAGGGTATAGACAGGGTTGATAGAGATAATCTTTTTCCCAGGGTGAGGGATTCAATAACGAGGGGTCACGCGTTCAAGGTGAGAGGAGAAAAGTTTAAGGGGGATACACGCGGAAAGTACTTTACACAGAGGGTGGTAGGTGCCTGGAACGCGTTGCCAGCAGAGGTGGTGGAGGCAGGCATGGTAGATTCATTTAAGGTGCGTCTGGACAGATGCATGAGTAGGTGGTGAGCAGAGGGATACAGATCCTTAGGAATTGGGCGATAGGTTTAGACAGTGGATTTGGATCGGCACAGGCTTGGAGGGCCGAAGGGCCTGTTCCTGGGCTGTAAGTTTTCTTTGTTCTTTGTTCTATCTGCTCCTCCCGCCTCACTGACCAACCTCCACCCTCACTTCCTACCTACACTCACCTACTGGCTTCATCGCCGCCTCCTTGACCTGTCTGTCTTCTCTCCACCTGTCTGCTCCACTATCCACCTTCTGTCACTGCCTCCCCCTCTCTCTATTTATTTCAGATCCCCCTTCCCCTCTCCCGTTTCTGAAGAAGGGTCCAAACCCGAAGCGTCAGCTTCCCTGCTCCTCTGATGCTGCTTGGTCTGCTGTGTTCATCCAGCTCTCAGATTCATCCAGTTATCTCAGATTCTCCAGCATCGGCTGTTCCTACTATCTCTGTTTCTGGTGGTTGTTTTTAGGGTTTCCTGTTCAAAGGTACCATTGGGTTTCACTTAAATGGTGGAGCAGGCTGGTTTATTCTGTTTAACCCTTGCTAGCCATTTTGCACCTTTCAAACATGGACAGCCATTACACTTCACAGATATGTAAGGTCGTTAAGAAGGCATTTAGCATACTTGGTTTCATTGCTTAGACCTTTGTTTCTAGGAGTTGGGATGTTATGTTGAGGTTGTACAGAATGTTGGTGAGATGTCCTCTGGAGTACTGTCTCCGGTTCTGGTCGCCCTGTTATAGGAAGGACGTTATTAAGCTCTAGAAGGTTCAGAAGAGTTTTACCAGGAATTTGCCAGCAGAGGCTGGATAGGCTGGGACTTCTTTCTCTGGAGCACAGAAAGTTGAAAGGTGATGTTATAAAAGTCCATAAAATAATGGGGGGTATAGATAAGGCAAATTTCAGGTGTTTTTTTCCCTAGGGTAGGTAATTTCAAGACAAGGCATATTTTTAAATTGAGAGGAGAATGATTTTAAAAAAGACACGAGAGGCAATTTTTATTTTTTTACAGAGAGTGGTTCGTGTGTGGAATGAACTTCCAGAGGAAGTGGTGGATATGTCTACTGTTACAATGTTTAAAAGACGTTCAGATAAGTACATGAATAGAAAATATTTGGAGGGATATGAGGCAAGCGCAGGCAGGTGGGACTAGTTTAGTTTGGCATTGCGATCAGCATAGATTGGTTGGACCATAGGGTTTGTTTCCGTGCTATATGACTATGACTCTATGGCAGGGGGTTGGTGGATATATGAGAAAAGGTTCCTTTCCCCACCCAGAGGGTGGGAATCTGGAACTGTCCATAGAGACAGAAACCCTCATAACATTGAAGAAGTATTTAGATGTGCACATATGATGCCAAGACTTACAAGGCTTTTGGTCAAGTGCTGGAAAATGGGATTAGAATAGTTAGGTAGTTGTTTTTGATGGCACACTCTCCTATTGGGTTGAAGGGCCTTTTTTGTGCTCTAGACCTCTGTGACTCGGGTCTGTCAGTGAACAATTGCTCACAGCAAGCTTCCACAAACAACAATGAGATAAAAACAGCAATTGTAGTGCTACGCTTGTGCATAAGGCTATGAGCACTTCAGGACCATTGATTTGGGTGTTATCGGACAACTTGATGAATTGATTAAAGCTCTTAGGAAGTCAGATTGACAATCGTTTAGTTTATGCAGGGAGAGCCAATCTTATCACCGTGAAGGGTGTAAAACTGACCTTGGGTTACAAGCACCTCCAGGCTTTATACAAAATATTATAACATACACATTACATTAACTGACAGTTTTTGGTCATTGTCTTTTTTTCACCCATGGCTGTCTCTGTCTTTCTGATAGGGCACCTCTTTCTTAGCCTGTCTTCGCACATCTGTGCTTCCCATTTACCATGACTGAAAATATAACCCTTAATGAATTGAAACTGATTCAGCCCCTCCAGTAGGTATGTTTATGATCTGTATCATTTTTGTATTTTGTCAGTGGAAGGTACGACGGACCCTTGCCTTCTCTATACATGAGCTAGCTGTGATCCTTGGTGATCAACTAACTGCGGCTGATCTAGTTCCTATCTTCAACGGGTTCCTAAAGGATCTGGATGAAGTCCGAATTGGAGTCCTAAAACACCTGTACGACTTTCTGAAGGTATACCTCATTAATGACCTTCTGACCAATATGCAGCTTTTGATACTGGATTGTTGCCAGAACTCCATCCATTCTTAGATACAGATGGGATAAATACTGGTAAAATAATACTGGAAATATTCATTTCTTTTTCCCTAGTGTCAAAGTTTGGAACCAGAGGTCACGATCTCTGGATGCTGCCCAGATAAGACCGGGATAAGGATGAATTTTTGTTTTGAGGGTAGTAAATCTGTTTAATTATTAACTGCAGGGGACTGTTGAGGCAATATTGTTAAATATATTCAAGGCTGAGATAGACTGATTTTTAATCGGTAAATGAATCAGAGGTTATGGGGATAAGGCCGATAAATGGCGTTGAGGATTATCAGATTAACCATGATCTCATTGAATGGTAGAGTGGACTTGATGAGCTGAATGGCCTACTTCTACTCCTACATCCTGTGGTCTTATTTATGCAAAAATAAAAGGTAGGTTCGTATTAACAATATGATTGTCCATCAGGACAAATTATTTCTAAATGGCTCAAAATAAATGTTGAATTATGAATGTTGTGAGTTGTTGATTGGGTCTTTAATAATTCTCAATCTGAATATCAGTAGGCTAATTATTTTTCAGTAACCTTTCCAACTTCCCATGTCCCCTCCTTCTGAAGGGGCCTGACCTCTTTCTGTGATAAAACTACACATTTGCTTCCTTGCCAAAATGCCAACTTATGTGACAGTCCAAGTGGTAAACAGTGCAGTGAGCAAGTCCATTTCACGCTTGACTTCCAGGCGCATTCATTTCCATCTGAGATTGCAGATAGGCACCTGGCTGATGAATTTCATCCACATTTTTTCTAAGAGCCACCCTTTCACAAATGTAAGTTAGTTAGTTGACCTTAAAGATTGTGAATCTTTGATGTGATGTTTATACTCAAGCCCAGTATATCCAACTCTGTTGTTTGTCAATCCCTCTTAATCCCTCTTCATCACTGCCCATATGGCTGGATCTGATCCATGTGTGGATCCACATACTTGGGAATTTCTTGAAATTGTGCTTGCTCTCTTCAAAGTTCAGTTAGATTTTTTGATTTAGCAGGAACTGAGGACTTTACTGGTTGTAGTCATAAGGATCTACAGCACAGAAAAAAGCCCTTTGGCGTATCATGTCCACGCAGTCAAAAACAGTTGCCTAACTATTCCAATCCCGTTTTCCAGCAGTTGACGCATGGAGTTTAAAAGTAAATTTTACCATTGGTAGAATGGACATATTTTTAGGTCTAACTTAGCAATTACACACCGGGGTACTTCCAGCTCAGCTCTTCTGGTAGTGTGAACGTGTATTTTCTATAGGAATTGTTTTCCACAAACTTTGTTGGCACAGGAATCCTGACATCATGGGCCCCACGGTTGGACTGGGGTGGGGGAATTGGGCCATTCGTGAGTGTGGGGAGAGGTTCATTCTGTGGTCAGGGTCCCATAGCTAACATACCAAAGAGTATGATACACACTGAGTATGGACAAGATGTGGCCAAAGAAGACCCCCTTCACTGCAACGTTGATTGCCTGAACCATGAAGCTCGATTTAATTTGTCGTCTTTAACTTGTGGATTTGGAAGTTTGAAAAGGACAATTCTTGACACTTTCCTTTTGAGTGTGTAAGTCCCAGTGCAAAGTGCCAAGTTCTGTTAGTCTGAGAAAGGTTTAAATAAATTGAACTTTAACTTTATATGTTCACTGCTTGAGGCTCTTTGCGTGCTGAGCAACCTATCAAGGCAAAGGTTGTGTGACAAGCATGCATTTTCCCTACAGGACTGCCAGTCACTCTTGCAAATATACTTTAAGCCTAAGTTCTTATAAATCACACTGTAAACATTTTTGATATAAAACTATTAATTTAAATTTCTCCTTAGACCTTAAAGGAATTTTGTTTGTAAATCCCCCTCTCTGAGTGAATCTTTAAGTGACCCTGTCAAAACAATCTCTTCTGTCCTACTTGCTCCCCTGATGAGACTTCCCTCTTGGATTTGGAGGTCATTTAAGCATGGTGATCAGTTTCATATTATACAAAACACTGAGCTGACGAGGAAGGAATGGCTGCTTTTATTTAGCTTGTTGTGCTCACCTACTCAGGAACTCATTGTATTCTCTTTGTTCTCAGCTACTTCATGTGGAGAAGCGCCGTGAGTACCTGTACCAACTTCAGGAGTTCATGGTAACCGATAATAGCCGGAATTGGCGCTTTCGATATGAACTGGCAGAGTAGGTGTTCTATACATTGAGTACTGTTCAGAAAAAAACTGTTTTACTAGAAAATCTGAAACAATTCTCTTGCAACAATGTTTGTTTGTTTATTTGACAGCAATTCTTCAAAATGAGTTAAAGTATTGGGTTATTTGTTTGAGTTTAGCATTTTGGTTAGGAAATTTGAGAGTTACAAGCCTGTATTATCATACACAATTTAACTTAGGCAATACTCAAAAAGATTACAAAATTGCATGTGCAGTAAATGACAACAAACGTTGTATTAAGCTGAATAAATACTGAAAGAATTGTGGATGCTGTAAAAATCAGGAACAAAAACAAAAGTTGCTGGAAAAGCTCAGTAGGTCTGGCAGCACCTGTGAAGAAAAATCAGAGTTAGTGTTTTGGGCCTGGTGACCCTTCCTCAGAACCGGGTCTGAAACGTTAACTCTGATTTTTCTTCATAGGAACTGCCAGACCTGCTGAGCTTTTCCGGCAACTTCTGTTTTTGTTTCTGATTGATTGTATTAAGCTGGTTGGACTTAAGTGTAGAGTGAAGCGTGAGCCAACTTGACGTACAGCATCCCACCTTCACCAGTTCTAATGTTTATTTTCTTTTGCTTCCTTGCTTTCAATACCATGACCAATTGTCTAATAGGCCCCTGTGTGTCTATATGCATTATTTTGTATCACTTTGATGTCCAGACGAAAAAAAGTTCTAACCTTTATTGAGGAGAAAGAGAAAAAAGGACAGTCCGCTGGAGATTCGTTCAGATGATGTCTGGTGAGAGGAAGTGAAAGCTACGTTTTTCTTATCAAGACAGGATAAAGTGGAAAGAAGCAGATCATATCTACGTAGCTATGGCACAAAGCTGGGTGGGAAGGTGAATTATGAGGAGGGTACAGAGGTGCTTTAAAGTAATGTAGACAAGTGTAATTTGAGTGAGTGGGAAAATGCACAGCATATGATGTAGTGTGCCTTAATGACTACCACCCAGTGGCTGTGACCTCAATAATCATGAAGTGCTTCAAGAGGCTGGTCATGGCCCACATCAACTCCAGTCTCCCAGCCCATCTTGATCCCCTACTATTTGCCTACTGACATAACAGGTCCACAGTGGATGCCATATCCCTAGCTCTGTACTCATCCCTAGAACATCTGGACAACAGGGATACCTACATCAGACTCCTGCTCAATGATTACAGATCCGCCTTCAATACCATTATCCATTCCAGACTGATCTTAAAACTCTGTGACCTTGGTCTCAGCTCCGGCCCCTGCAACTGGATCCTCTGGCTTTCTGACCCACAAACTGCAATCAGTGAAGATAAGTAACTGTGCCTTCTCCACAGTAACACTCAACACTGGATCTGTCCCCAGTCTCCCCAAGGATGCATCCTCAGCCCCCAACTGTGCTGGCTGTACACACACAACTGTGTTGCCAAATTCCAATCGAACGCCATCTACAAGTTCACTGATGACACCATCTTAGTAGGACAGATATCTAACAACGATGAGTCAAAATACAGAAGGGGGATGGAGGGCTTGGTAACAAGACCATAAAACATTGGAGCAGAAATTAGGCCATTTGGCCCATTAAGTCTGCTCTGCCATTCAATCATGGCTGATAAGTTCCTCAATCCCATTCTCCTGCTTTCTCCCCGTAACCCTTGATCCCCATGATAATCAAGAACCTATCTGTTTCAGTCTTAAATGTACTCAATGACCTGGCCTCCGCAGCCTTTTGTGGCAGTGAATTCCATAGATTCCCACTCTCTGGCTGAAGAAGTTTCTCCTTATCTCTGTTCTAAAAGGTCTTCCCTTTACTCTAAGGCTGTGCCCTCGAGTCCTGGACTGTCCTACCAATGGAAGCATCTTCCCAACATCCATTTTGTCCAGGCCATTAGTGTCCTGAAAGTTTCAATTAGATCCCCCGTCATCCTTCTAAACTCCCATGAGTATAGTCCCAGAGCCCTCAAACGTGGTGACGTGGTTTAATTAGAACAACCTCTCTCTCAATGTCAGCAAAACTAAAGAACTGATTATCGACTTCAGAAAGGAAGGAGGAGGACATGTCCCAGTCTACATCAACTGAACTGAGGTTGAGAGTGTGGAGAGCATCAAGTTCCTCGGAGTGACAATTGCTGACGACCTGTCCTGGACTTGCACGTAGATGCTACTGTCAAGAAGGCCCAACAACATCTCTTCTTCCTCAGGTGGCTCAGGAAATTTGGCATGTCTTTAAGGACCCTCACCGAATTCTACAGATGCACCATTGAAAGCATATTGTCCAGTGTATTACGGCCTGGTATGGCAACTGCTCTGCCCAGGACAGTAAGAAACTACAAAAAGGTGGTGTGCACAGCCCAAACCATCATGGAAGCCAACCTTCTACCCATGGACTCCATTTATATGACTTGCTGCCATGGAAAGGCTGAAAACATCATCAAAGATCCATCACACACCAGTAATGATCTCCTACAACCTCTTCCATCAGACACTGGTACAGAAGCCACCAGCAAGTTGAGGAACAGTTGCTTTTTGGCCGCTATTAGACTGATGAATGAACCCTGTAGCCTCAAATAATGCTGATCTTGCTAATGTTGATCTTGCCTAGCGTACACCTAGTGCAATGTAACCTGTGTGCCTCTGTCTAAGTCTTTTTGATCTGTACATTCTTACTATGATATGCATGTGCTGCTCGTAAACTAAGCTTTTCACTGTACTTCAGTTCATGTGACAATAAATCAATTGATCGATCAATCAATAACATGAATAAATGTGAGGTTATCACTTTTGGTAGCAAAAACAGGAGGGCAAATTATTATCTGAATAGTGATAGATTGGGAAAGAGGAACGTGCAAAAAGTCCTGGGGGTCCTTGTACACCATTCACTGAAAATAAACGCACATGTGCAGCAGGCGGTAAAGAAGGCAAATGATAGGCAATAGAAGGCAAATCCCCTTTGTACCGTGGGATGTCTTGCTGACGTTTTAGTGAGACCATGGCTGGAATATTGTGTGCGGTTTTGGTCCCTTTATCTGAGAAAGGATGTTCTGACTATGGAGAAATTGTGACAAAGATTTACTAGACTGATTTCTGGGATGGCAAGACTGATGTATGAAGTGATACTGGATTGGTTAGGACTATGTTCACTGGAGTTTAAAAGAATGAGGTTGGGGTGTTCTCATAGAAACCTATAAAATTATAAGAGGATTAGATAATGTATATGCAGGAAGAATGTTCCCGATGACTGACCAGGCAGTCCAGAATCATGGTTACAGGGTAGGCCATTTAGGACTGAGATGAGGAGAAATCACTTCATCCAGAGAGTGGTGAGCCTGTGGAATTGTCTGCCACAGAAAGTGGTTGAGGCCAGAACATTGAATGTTTTCAAGGATCTAGATGTAGTCCTTTGGGCTAAATTGATCAAAGAGCATTGGTAAAAGTGGGAGCAGGATATTGAGTAGCATAACCAGTGATGATCATATTGAATGGTGGAGCAGGTCCAAATGGCTACTCCTGTTCCTATTTTCTGATTCTCTGCATCCACAAGTTGAAATCACATAGATGCAATGATAAATACATTAGATTCCAGACACACAACAGAAGAAATCCTTTGTCACAGATGGCTGTGAGGTTAGTGGAGTTAGATTCTATCGTCCACTATTCTACTAGAGGTTTTGGTTGAAGCAGAGTCATGTCAACATTTAAGAACCTGTTAGAAAGGCAGTTCGAAAAACGAATAAATATATAAATGAACCCACAAGTGGTGTTGGAATGAATGGTCATTCAAATGTTGAACATAATGTGACAGCCTTCTCATGGTTTTTAATATCATCTCTATCTTTATTGAATAATGTTTGAGTGGCTGTTAGTAAGGCAGTCTGAAAAGATGTTCTTATGGCCGGGGGTAAATCATCCTGTGCCCTCCTGTATGAAATGAGCCGTGCAAGAAGTGAAATTTAGATAAATGCATTTATTTTGTGATTTATTATCATGTAATCTAGTTACCTGTTTTATATATGCATATTTTCTAACTGCAGTAGAAGCATAAGTGCTGCCTTCAGATTGCTCGAATAATGAATATTGGGAGGCTAATGTTTTGATGGTATTGGTTGATTGAGCCCTGGCGGAAGTGTAGGTCAGGAAATGCTAAACTTGATTCAGTAAACTATAATGAGCTTTGTTGGCCTTGAATAAATACAGCTAAGTTTAGCACTACAGTTTAGTTCTAATTTACTACTGAGATTCAGTCCACTGTGGCTGTAAATATGACCTGCAAAACATATTATACTGAAACTGCTGCCTCAGATCCACGGACCCAGGTTCAATTCCAACCTCGGGAGACTGTCTGTCTACGCGGAGTTTGCACATTCGCCCCGTTTCTGCATGGGTTTCCGCCGAGCGCACCAGCTTCCTCCTCCAAACCAAACATAGGCAAGTTATGTGGATTGGCCATGCCCATAGTGTCCAGGGATATGTGGGTTAGGTGCATTAACCATGGGAAATATAGGGTTACAGGTATAGGTAAGGGGAATGGGTCTGGGTAGGATGGCCTTTGGAGGATCATTGTGGACTTGAAGGGCCAAATGGCCTGCTTCCACACAGTAAAATTCTATGAGGAAAGATATAAATGATCTTTCTTTCCCTCCAACCCTATTCCCCACTATCTTCTGCAACATTATCCAATGAGTAAGTGAATTGTGAAGAGCACCAGAGTCCCAGATATATGCTTGCGTTGATTAAGTGTGTCTTGCAAGGGTGCTCATTGGCTCAGTAGTCTTCTCTGGTTCAGGGAAGACTAGATAAGGTAGGATTTTGCGCTTGATTCCACACAGTGGCAATGATATCTTCTGCAGACAGATGATTTCCCAAGATTTTATATGTGGTGAAGGGGTCTGTGGTAGAGTTGGCTTTTTCTGAAGAGGAAGTATGGGCTGATCGGAAGAAGTAAAAATATGCTTTTATATGTTAAACATTTTGTTTAACCTATTTCAGACAAGTAATTTTGTTGCTGGAACTCTATAATCCCAATGACGTACACGACTACCTACGACACATCGCACTCTCTCTGTGTTCTGATAAGGTTGCTGAGGTTCGGTGGATTTCTTTCAAGCTGGTATGTGTAACACAAGTGCTACTGTATCAAGTTATTGATGAATCATGTTCCATTTTTGAATGGTTCTCATTGATTTGTTTTTACTTAGAATTTGGGCCTGTCTTCATGTGGTGGGTGCCTCTATTTTTGAATTCGCAGTCTCCTGTCAGGGTGGACTGGTGTTTCTGATTCTGCAGCAGAGCTTTCTTCAATTAATGCCTCAGAGGCATGCTCACTTGTCTGAGTCAGAAGGTCCCAGATTTAAGGTGAACTTTATGGGTGACTATTTCAGTGCATTACCAAGTGTTGAAGTCTGAGGTGCTGTTTTAAGTGAGATGTTAAACCAAGGTCTGTTCAGGGGGATGTAAATAACAATTTGCATATATGTAGCATCTTTAATTCGAAAAATGTCCTTGAAATCTAATTCATAAGATATAAAAGGACCTTTCAATTCAAAAACCTTTAAATCTTTTCCTTGTGAGTGTTCACAAGTGTGGTTGCATAGGCCATTTTGTGCTTCGGTCAAAATGGCATTGAGTTAAGTGAGGTTAAGTTTAAATACTGCTTCCATCTTATTTTCTAACATTTATCTCCTGTAAGTTGTTTCTGAATGATTGTTTACCCAGGTATTTGTGCTTTATATTTGTGAAGATCTCCTGGCCACCAGCCATCAGAAAAAATAAGTTTTTTTAAAAGTATCTCATAAAGTCATCGAATTTCATAGCATAGGAACAGGTCCATTGGCTAACCATGTCTATGCTGACCAGCAAACAGCAAATTATACTAATCCCACTTACTTGCCTTTGGTCCATATCCTGCTATGCCCTAGCATTTGAAGTGCTCATCTAGATGTTTCTTAAATGTTCGGAGTACCTATCTCTATCACCATCTTAGGCAGTGTGTTCATTTTCTACCACCCTATAGGTGAAAACATTTTTCCTCCGATTTCCTCTAAATCACTTACTTCTCACCTTAAATGTATGCCCACTAGTCTTTGAAAAGTCTGCCCTGTGGGAAAGATTCTCACAATCTACCCTATCAATGCCTCTCATGATTATGTGCACCTCCATCAGATCCCCCCCCTCGAGCCTCCTTTACTCCAGGGAAATCAAGTCCAGCCTATCCAGTCTCTCCTCATAACAGAGGCTTGCCATTCCAAGCAACATTCTGGTGAATCTACTGTGCAGTCTCATACTTCCGATAGTGTATTGACCAGAACTGTACACACTATTCCACTTGTAGCCTAACCAATGCTCTGTAGAGTTGTAATAAGCCTTCCCTGCTCCTATATTCTACACCCTGGCCAATGAAGGCAAGCCTTTGTTGGCCTATCTACCTATACTGACACTTTCAGAGGTCTGTGGGTTCACTAGGCTCCCTTTGTTCCTCAATACTCCCTTGGGCCTTTTCATACATTGTGCACATCCTTCCTGTATTGGATCTCCCAAAATGCATCATCTTACGCTTATCAAGTTTAAATTTCATCTGCCCTTGCTCTGCCCAACTTACCAACTGATCAGTATCAGACTGTAGCCTGAAACTATGCTCCTCACTGTCAACAACACCCACAATTTTCACATCATTTGCAACTTACTAATTAAATCTTCTACATTCACATCCAAGTTGTTAATGTACATAACAAACGGCAAAGGTCCAAGGACTGATCTCTGTGGTACATCACTGGTCAAAAGCTTCCAATCACAAAATACAGCACTCCTCTATCACCTTTTGTGTCCTATTTGCAAGCCAGTTTTTGATCCAGTTTTCCAACTTGCCTTGGATCACTTGGGT
Source organism: Ginglymostoma cirratum (assembly GCA_024137785.1). NCBI lineage: Eukaryota > Metazoa > Chordata > Chondrichthyes > Orectolobiformes > Ginglymostomatidae > Ginglymostoma > Ginglymostoma cirratum. Next base: position 36,826,182 of record JAHRHZ010000087.1, read on the forward strand.
GCTTATCTTTTGGACCAACCTTCCATATGGAGCCTTGTCAAAGGTCGTACTGAAGTCCATGTAAACCAAATCAACTGTACGGCCCTCATCGATATATTTTGTCACCTTTTTCAAAAGATGCAAATTAGTCAGACAGGTGTCTCCGACAAATCTGTGCTGACCATCCCTGATCAATCTCTGCCTTTCCAATCCTGCTCTTCCGGAAATCTTTGTAATAATTTCCGTACCATTAATTTCAGACTAATTGGTAATTACGTTGCCTATCCATGCTGTCCTCTTGAACAAAGGAACCACATTAGCCGCCCTCCAGTCATCTGGCACTTCACCTGTTGCCAGCGCAAAATATCTTGATCGGGTTCCCAGCAAACTCCCCCCTTGCCTTCCATAGCAGCCTGGGATATATCTCAACAGGCCCTGTGAATTTTTGTACCTTTATGCCAGCAAAATCATCTAATACCTCCTTGTTATTAATCCTAATATGGTCTGGAGCCTTACTATCCCAACTGAAATCTCTAGCTACATTATCTTTCTCTCCTTTGTGAATACAGATGAGAAATATTCATTTAAGACCTCGCCCATGTCCACTAGCTGAATGTAAAGATTGCTGCTTTTGTCTCTAATATTGCCCTCCTCTTTCCTGGGAATTCCCTTGCTCTTCATATACTTAAAATGCCTTGGGGGGTTTTCCTTATCCTATCTGCTAAAGATATTTTGTGGCCCGTGTTTGCTCCCCTAATTTTTGTTCAAACATTCTGTATGCTGTTTATATTACTGAATCTCTGAACAAAGTGCAACTGCAATTGGAATTGTTGGAAACATCAGCATTTGTGATGAGAGCAGGCAAGCTAAAGTTTTAGGCTTTGGGCCTTCAGATTTGGGGAAAGAATGAATGAAGAAATATTTTAGCTAGATCAGTATACTGGCAGTAGGGGGGAAAAAAAGAGGGAGAACACTGCAGTCACTGTCATCTGCTACATAACTTTCTGTTTGGAAGTGGTGGGTTAATGGGACCATTAGGGGAGATTACCAAAGTGACACTGATGGACAAAGCTATCTATGGAATAAATGTAGATTTTTAAGAAGTACTGCTTCCTACATTTTTGCTTGTTTTCACTAATAGGCCTTTTTTATTACTCAATAGGTGGTGGAGATTCTAAGGAAGTTCTATGCGACTGCCAGTGAACCGTTAGCTGTGAACTTTATGAATGAGCTCACACTTCGATTTTGCCACTGCTCCAAGTGGATTGGACGTCAGGCATTTGCCTTCATTTGTCAGGTGAGTGAGTGAAATAATTCCTCCTTTTTGTTAAAGTGACACCACTTTTTCTCACTGCTGACTGTGGGACTATTTAATGACAAGCCAGAAGAAACAGGAACAGTATCAGGTTATCCATGGTTTCCCCTACCACTGCTGCCCTCTGCCCCATCCCACCCCACTGAATATCTTACTGATGCTTACTTTCTAAATTAACCTAAGTAGCTGCTGCTGCAGATTAAGCATTGTAATCCCTTAAGAGTTGGGGTCCTCCAGATTAAAAAGCAGGAAAAATGTTTTAAATTCAAAAGATATGGTAAGGATTGAAAGGTCCTAATTAAAGATGCTTTTTAATGTTTTTTAAAATTAATTGAAGAAAACTTTCTCCTTTGTACACAGGCTGTTGTGGAGGAGGAATGCATGCCAGTGAGCCAGTTTGTTGAACACCTACTTCCAAGTCTACTTGGTTTGGCTACTGATCCTGTTCCAAATGTACGAGTGCTGCTTGCCAAGGCACTAAGGCACACACTACTGGAGAAAAGTAAATATGAAAGTACATGGTGTTCTTAAATAAGGGTATTAGTTATTTAAAACAATGAGAATTTGCTGTGGGATTCTAGGAGTTATTATTCACATAATAAGCCACAGCTAGATTATATCAACTGGCATTGGGTTTCTGTGAGTGCATGTAGGTTCTGATTCAAAACAATGAGCCTCCAGATAACCCAAAATTGTACACCAATTGCAATTTGTAGAATAATAAATTTTGACTTATTTTAAGTAATATTGCTATATTTTTAGCAACATCAGGTTGGGCTACTTATCTCCCTATTGCCCATTTATTTACACAATGGCTACTTTTCCTACATTAGCTTCATGTCCTTTGAGTACCTGAGCTAATGAAAATCAGCGTGCAGTTTCAACAATCTAGCATTCCCACCCTTCTGGGGAAGAGAAGTCAAGATTTTAATTACTGTCTCAAAAATTATTCCTGATTCCAATCCAAAGTGATTTAATCTAGTTGACAAGGTCATAAATCACATGACACCAGGTTACAGTCCAATGGGTTTATTTGAAAGTACAAGCTTTGGGAGCATAACCCCTTGTCACCTGACGAAGGTGTTATGCTCCCAAAGCTTGTTTTTTCAAATAAACCTGTTAAGCTATAACCTGGTGTCATGTGATTTCTGACCTCGTCCATCCTAGTCCAACACCGGCACCTCCACATCATAATCTAGTTGAGATTATGCCGTCTTCAGGATCCTCCGTCAAAGGACACAACTTCTCAATGTCTGCTTTTCCAAATCCTTTAATTATTTTAATCTCCTCAATATGATCATGTTCTGAACCCAAGTGAAGACAGCATAAGTTTATGCAACCTGTCATAATTATCCCTTTAAAACTTGGCATAATTCTCACCGTACACCCCACAAGGCTATATTATCCTTCTTGAGGCACAACACTAAAAAAGCTCATTGTCCTGCTCCCATTTACTGAATGCACATGTACCTAGCCTTTAGTGATTTGTGCAGATGAAAAAAGGAAGGAACTTAAAAACAATTGCAGTCACCAAGGAAAAGGTACTGAGAACACTATTATACCTCAAAGCTAGCAAGACCCCAGGTCCTAATGGAAATCATCCTAAGGTTTTAAAAGAAGTGGCTGCTGAGATGGTAAATGCGTCAATTTTAATTTTCCAAAATTCCTTCGCTTCTGGAAAGGTCCCTTCAGATTGGGAAGCAGTGAATGTAATTCTCTTCTATTCAAGAAAAGGAAAAAACAGAAAGCAAGAAACTATAGGCCATTTCGACTAACATCTGTCACAGCGAAAATGCCTGCATTTATTACTGAGGAGGTTATAGCAAGGCACTTAGAAAATCTTCATGCAACCAGAAAGAGTCAACATGGTCAACAGAAAATCATGTTTTACTGATTTACTGGAGTACTTTGAGGAAGTTACAGGAACATAGATAAAGGGGAATCTATATAAATGTGGAATGCTTGTTCTCTAGAAGGCATTTGAAAAGGTGGAATATTAAGCAATACTGCACTAAATAAAATCTCATGGTGTAGAGTGTAGCATGTTAGCATGGATAGAGGGTTGGTTAGCTAACAGGAAACAATAGGGATAAAAAAGTAATAAAGGATATCCTATTCTGGTGGTGAGATGTAGCCGCTGGACCAATGCTAAGGCCTCAAGTATTTATAATTTATATCAATGACTTTGATAATGGGACTGAATGGTTGCTGAATTTACTGATGACACAAAGATAGTTCGGAGAATAAATTGTGAAGAGGATATAAGGAGCTTTGAAATGCATATTAACATAAATGAGTGGGCAAAAATCGCAATTGATATATAATGTGAGAAAATGTAAGGTTGTCCACTCTGGCAGGAAGGCTATAAAAGCAAGTTGTTATTTAAATGAAGAGAGATTGTAGAACTCTGCAGTACAGAAGGATTTTGTTTTATAAATCATAAAGTTAATGTGTGAGTTTTTTTATTCATTCATGGGATGAGGGCATCATTGACTAGGCAGCATTTGTTGCCCATCCCTAATTACCTAGAGGGCAGTTGAGAGTCAACCACGTAGCTGTGGGTCTGGAGTCACATGTAGGCTAGACCAGGTAAGGATGGCAGTTTCCTTCCCTAAAGGACGTGAGTGAACCAGATGGGTTTTTCTAACAATCAACAATGGATTCACAGTCATCATTAGACTCTTAGTTCCAGATAGAACATAGAACAGTACAGCACAGTACAGGCCCTTCGGCCCACGATGTTGTGCCGACCTATTATCCTACTAAGATCAATCTACCCTACATACTCTACATTTTACTATCCTCCATGTACCTATCCAAGAGTCATTTAAAAGTCTCTAAAGTATCTGACTCCACTACCACTGCTGGCAGCGCGTTCCACACGCCCACCACTCTCTGTGTGAAGAACCCACCTCTGACATCTCCCCTATACCTTCCTCCAATCACCTTAAAATTATGCCTCCTCATAATAGTCATTTCCACCCTGGGAAAAAGTTTCTGACTATTCACTCTATTTATGCCTCTCATCATCTTGTACACCTCTATCAAGTCACCTCTCATCCTTCTTTGCTCCAATGAAAAGAGCCATAACTCCCTCATAAGACCTTTCCTCATAAGACCTGCCCTCCAGTCCAGGCAGCATCCTGGTAAATCTCCTCTGCACTCTCTCTAAAGCTTCCACATCTTTCCTGTAATGAGGTGACCAGAACTGAACACAATATTCCAAGTGAGGTCTAACCAGAGTTTTATAGAACTGCAGCATAACCTCACGGTCCTTAAATTCAATTTCCCTGCCAATGAAAGCACTACAAATTCTACCAACTGCCATGATGGGATTTGAACCTGGGTCCCCAGAATGTTATCTGAGTGTCTAGATTAACAGTCCAGTGATACTACCACTGGCCATCACCTCACAGCAAGAGATCGGGAAACCAAATGGAATATTGTTCATTGCAAGGGGAATGGAATGTAAAAATCAGGATACTTAATACTCTGTACAGCTTTGCTCTCCTTAATTCAAAATGATGTAATTGCTATAGAAGCAGCTCAGGAATTCGCTCGATCAATTCCTATGATGCAGAAGTTGTCTTATGAAGAAATGTTGAACAGTTGGGCCTATGTTGATTGCAGTGTAGAAGAATTAGAAGTGATTTTATTGAAATGTAACAGATCTTGAGGGGACTTGACAGGATGGATTCTGAAGGATCTCCTTGTGGCAGAGACAAGAACTAATGGGCACAGTAAAAATAAGAGATTCTCATTTAAATTGAAAATGAGGAAATATTCTCCCAAGGATTGAAAATCAGTGGAATTCTGTCTCCCAGACAACTGTAAAGGCACGGCTATTGAAGATTTTTAAAACTGAGTTAAGTTCTTGACTGATAAGGGAGTCAAAGGGTTAAGGAGGTGTGAAGTGAAGGTAACAATCTGATCAACTATGAGCTTATGAAATGGCAGAGCAAACTTGAGCCAAATAACCAACTTCTGCTAATTCCTGTGCAAGCAACTAGTCCCATTATGATGTTTGAATTTGGGTAAATTTCAAGTGTAATGCATTGAGATCTAAACCATCTGAGCTTACACAATGCTTGTCAGGTATTTGAACACTACTAAATGGGGGAAGTTTCCAGTGGGTTTTTTCAAATACTAGCCCTGTACCTCACTATGGATGGATTTTTTTTTCCCCTCTAACTGTTAGCTTTTTCTCTACAAACACCACCATGTTGCTACATTTACTTAAAAGTATGTTCTTCAGATTTGCCAATAGTGTAATAAGTGAACTGTAGTACCGTCCATACAAAAGGCCACAGTACAAAGAAAGATTAGGATGATTAAAAATGGCAAAAAGATAAGCCTGAAAGCTTTGTATCTGATTGCATCTGAATAATGTACAGAATTGAAAGTGCAAATCAAGTTAAATGATCTCGTGGCCATTACGAGGACATCATTACAAAGTGATCAGAACCAGGAACTTAACATTCAGTGAATTTTGACCTTTTGGAAAAACAGGAGGGATAGAAAAGGTAGTGGGAGTAGCACTGTTAATAAGGGATGAAATGAGGACAGCTGTGAGAGTTAGTAACTCCACTGTAATAAAGAGTTTAAATCTACAAATAATAGGAGCTTGTAAAAAGAACAGAGCAATAATTATGGATGACATTAATCTTCATGTTGATTTGGTCAATCAAGTTGGAAAGGGTAGCTATGACAATGAATTCATTAAGTCATTAGGGATAGTTTCCTAAAGCAAAATTTCATGGTGCTGCATTGAATTGGTAATGAGTAATAAAGCAAGTTTAGTGGTGAGAAACTTGGATCAGAAGCAACAGTGTTTAACTTAAAGGGAATTACAGTTAAATGAGGATAGAATTAGCAAAAGTGGATTGGACAGATAGCTTAGCAAGAAAGAGTAAGCAAGCGATAGCAGACATTTTAGGAGGTAATTCCTGATTCTCGGCAAAAACATCCCAGTAAGGAGGAACTATTCTTGAATAGGGATAAACCAACCATGGCTAACCTAAGAAGATTGAGAGGAATATAATGTTGAAAGAAAAAGCATATAAGGAGTTAAGCCAGTGACAGCCCTGAAGACTGGGATAAACAGAATCTAGCAAAGGAGGAATGGAACGATAATAAAGACAGAGAAAGTAAGTTATGAGGGTACACTGGCAAGGAATATAAAAACCGACAGTAAAAGTTTCTTTAAATATATAAAAAGGAAGAGGAGGTCAAAGTGAACGTAGGCTTCTTAGAATCTGTGGAGATGTTCATGGGAAACAAGGAATTGCCAGAGGAGTTAAACAGATACTTTACAACAATCTTTTCAGTGGAAATTACTTTGAGCATCCCATTAATACTAAACAATATACGGAGGTATTAAGTACCATCACTAGAGATGCTAATGGGACTAAAGGCAGATAAGTTCCCTGGCAGTGACGACTTGCTTCTTATGATGCTAAGAGAAGTAGCTACAGAGATAATGGATGTATTGGTTGTAATTTTTTAAAAATCTGTGGAGTAGCACTGGAGAATTGGAAAACTGCCAATGTGACACCCCTATTGAAAAAAGGAGTGAGATAAAATGCTGGTAACTATGGGCTGATTGAGCTAACATTTATTGTTGGAAAATTGTTCAATTCAATTATTAATGAAGTAATTGCACATTTGGAAAACTACAATCTAATCAAGCAGAGTCAGCACCACTTCAGGAAGGGGAAATCATGTCTAACTAATTTATTAGAGCTTTTTGAGGAAATCTCAACCAGAGTGGATAGCGGGGGACCAGTAGATGTGTTGTAGTTAGACTTCCGGGAGGCGTTTAACAAGATACCTCATGGAATATTAAGTCAAATGTTAAGAGCTAATGTTGGAGGTAGTATATTGCCAAGGATAGAGAATTTGCTAATGGATAGAAAACAGCGGGTATAAGGAGTTTTGTTCAGGTTGGCAAACTGCAATCAGTGGGGTTCCACAGGGAACAGTGCTGGGCCTGCAACTGTTTACAATATATATTAATGATTTGAAGGAAGGAAGTGAAGGTACTATACCCAAATTTGCGGATGTCGCAAAGATAGGTGGAAAAGGAAGTTGTGAAAGGGAAACCAGCCGTTTACAGAGAGATATTGATAGGTTAAATAAGTGGCAAAAAGTTGGCAAATGGAGTATAATGTGGGAAAATATGATGTTCATTTTGGAAGGGAGAACAAAAGGAAAAAAAAAACAAATAAAAATATTTAAATGGAGAAAAATTTCAGAGACCTGCAATACAAAGAGACTCGGGGGTACTTGTGCACAAAACTTTAAAATCTGCAACATAGGTTCAGCATGAAAACAGGAAGGCTAATGGAATGTTGGCCCTATATCAACAGGGTTGGAATATGAGATAGGGAAGTCTTACTGCAACTGTACAAGGTGCTAGAGAGACCACATTTGGAGTACTGTGAGCATTTCTTGTCACCTTATTTAAGAAAGGATATTACAGGTAGTTCTCTTATAGTGCGATTGTTGCCTTCTTGTTTAACCTTGCGCTATAGAAAATCATATTATAGGGAAATCACTATACCTGTATAGCGGAAAGTTCTCGTTTTACAAACAGTATCCGCTATTCATCAATCGCATTACAGTCGATTCGCATTACTGAAACGCTCCTTATAGCAGAACTACCTGTATTTCATTAGAGGCAGTTCTCGGAGAAGGTTCACTAGAATGATCCCTGGTTTGGATGGATTGTCTTTTGACCAAAGCCTAGACATGGTGGGACTCTACTCAGTGGAGTTTAGAAGAATGAGAGGTGATCTCATTGAAACAATATAGAATCCTTAAGGGGCTTGACATAGTAAATGCTGAGAGGATGTTTCCCCTCATGGCAGAGTCTAGGACCAGAGGTCATCACCTCACAGTAAAGGGCACCATTAATTTAAGGCTGAGATGAGGAATTTTTTTCTCTGAGGTTTAAGTCTTTGGAGCTCCTTGCCACACAGAGCTGTGGGGACAGAGACCTTGTGTATGTTTAAGGCAGAGATGGATGGATGGACAGATAGATTCTTGATTGGTAGGGAAGTTAAGGGTTACAGAGAAAACACAGGAAATTGACATTATAGAGCTGTACAGCATGGAAGCAGACCCTTTGGTGCAACTCATCCATGTTGACCAGATTTCCTAAATTAATCTAGTCCCATTTGCCAGCTTTTGGCCCATTTCCCTCTAAACCCTTTCCTTTCATATACCCATCCATATGCTTTTTTAAATGTTGTAATTGTACCAGCCTCAATCACTTCCTCTGGCAGCTCATTCCATACAGGCACCACCTTCTGCATGAAAAGGTTACCCCTTAGGTCCCTTTTCAAATCTTTCCCCTCTCACCTTAAACGTATGCCCCCAAGTTTTGGACTCCCTGACCCTGGAGAAAAGACCTTGGCTATTCACCCTATCCATGTTCCTTGTGATTTTTATAAACCTCTATAAGCTCATCCCCCAGCCTCTGATGCTCCAGGGGAAAAAGCCCAAGTCTATTCAACTTCTTCCTATAGCTCAAGCCCTCCAACCCTGGCAACATCCTTGTAAATCTTTGTTGAACCCTTTCAAGTTTCACAACATCCTTCCTAGGAATGTCAGATCATTCATGATCCTATTGAATGGCAGAACGAGGATCCGGATGGCATACTCTTCTTGCTTTTTCTCATGGTCTTATGTTCATTAGTTGGATCTGAGCTGGGGCTGCACTGTTGATTGCGGGGAAGGGTATACAAAAGGCCTGTGGGAACTTGTGGGAAACGAGGGAAAAAAATGACCCAAGCTTTTTTGGTAGTGCATCAGCTGAGATCTTCATCAGCAGTGACTTTCCCACCGGCATAAGATCAGTAGAGGGAATGTTCACTGATGATTGCAAGATGTTCTGTACCGTTGGCAACTCCAATATTGAAGCAGTCCACGTCCATATGCATCAAGATCTTTGAAGTGACCAGGAAGATTTATGAGGGCAGGGCAGTAGATGTAGTCTATATGGATTACAGTAAGGCCTTAAATAAGGTTCCACATGGTAGGCTGCTCTGGGAGGTTAGATCACATGGGATCCAGGGAGAGTTGGCAAATTGGATACTCAATTGGCTTGATGGTAGGAAGCAGAGAATAATAATGGAAGGATGCTTGTCAGGCTGGAGGCCTGTGGCTAATGGTGTGCGTTGGGTCAGTGCTGGGCCCATTGCTGTTTGTTATATAAATCAGTGATTTGGATGAGAATGTACAAGGCATGATTAGTAAGTTTATGGATGACACAAACGTAAGTGGTATCTTAATTTTCCAACAATAAAATAAGTGGACAGTGAGGGAGGTTATCAGAAATTGCAGCATGATCTTGATCAGCTGGGAAAGTGGGCTGAGAAATGGCAAATGGAGTTTAATATAGATAAGTGTGAGGGAGCTGTATTTTGGAAAGTCAAATCAAGGAAGGAGGTTCATAGTGAATGGTAGGGCCTTAAGGAGTGTGGTGGAACAGAAGGACCTCTGAATTCAAGTGCACAGTTCTCTGAAAGTGGAGTCGCAGGTAGACAGGGCAGTGAAGAAGGTTTTTGGTACACTGGCCTTCATTAGTTAGGGCATTGAACATAGAAGTTGGGAAGTCATGTTGCAGTTGGGAGGTGTTGGTGAGGCTGCTCTTGAAGTATTGTGCTCAGTTTTGGTCACTTTGCTATTAAACTGGAAAGAGTGCAGAAGAAAGTTAAAAGGATGTTGCCAAGATGCAAGGGACTGAGTTACAGGGAGAGGTTGGACAAGCCAGGACTTTTTTCTTAAAAGCGTAGGACACTGAGGGGGATCTTTATAGGACTATATGAGATCATGACAAGCATGGATAGGGTGAATACAGTCTTTTTCCCCGGGTTGGGGAAATTGAGGACTAGAGGGCATCAGTTTAAGGTAAGAGAGGAAAGAATACATAAGAACCTGAGGGGCAACTTTATTTTACACAGAGGGTGGTGCGCGTATGGAATAAGGCGCAAGTGAAAGTGGTTGAGGCGGGCACATTAACAACATTTAAAAGACATTAGCACGAATACATGGATAGGAAAGGTTTAGAAGGATATGGGCCAAGTGCAGGGAAATGAAGATAACGTAGATGGATATTTTGGTCGGCATGGACCAGTTTGGGCCGAAGGGCCTGTCTCCATGCTGTAGGACTCTGACTCTATAACTCTATAACCTGTATGACGTTCAGGCTTGGGCTAATAACTTGGGCAAGCAACATTTACACCCAGGAAGTGCCATGCTATTACGATCTCAATTGATAGAGAGGCTCAACATTCAAAGATATACTATTGTCAAGACCGCACAGTCAACATCCTGGGCTCAGATGTGCAACTGGTACAACCACATAAACATTGACTACAAGAACAGGTCAGAGGTTGGCTATAGCTCGTCTTCTGAACGCCAAAAGCCTCCACATCATTTATGGACATAGGTATTGGCCTACTGTCCACTTACTTGGATAATGCAGCACCAGCAATACTCAAAAAGCTGAACACTACCTAGGACAAAGTAGTGTGGTTGATTGGCACCCCATTCATCACCTTAAGCGTTCACTGCCTCCACTGCAGTTCCTCTGGAAGCAATGTTTACAATATATGAAAAGCAGTTGAATAACTCACTAAAGTTCTTCCAATAGCTCCTTCCAAACCTGCAATCTTTACTGCTAAGACTGGCAAGGGTAGTGGGCACGTGATGATAATGCTGCCACCTGCAAATCTGAGTCACCGTGCCATCCTGACTTTGAATTATATCACATTCCTTCATAATCTCTGGGACAAAATGTTTAAACTCCCTACCTGTCTTCACTGCGAGTATACCTACGCCATAATAGATTACCATCTATTGAGAGCAATTAGGGATGAGTACTAAATGCTAGTCCACATCCGATGACAGTTTTAGAAATAGTGTTCCTGCTTTTAATTATCAAGTAACTCATGTTAGCAATATACATGTCTGGGCATCTAGTAATGGGCCAGCCTGACCTGTGGCAAATATGGTAGAATAGCCCATACCACGCTCAAATAACAAAGAAGAGTCCAGTGAGTGAGCTGTTTGAGGAATCTGGTAGAACTGGTAAGGCGTTGGTATCTTCGAGAGGAAAAGGACATAAGAAATTGAAGTGCAAGTAGGCCAGTTAGCCTCTCAAGTTTGCCTCATCCAAATCCAGATTATGGCTCATCTGCCCAGGTCTTAATTCCTCTTTCATGCCAGCACCTCATAGGCTTTGATCATTTCAAAAATCTATTCATGCCCTCTTTAAATATGTTCAGTGATCTGGCCTCCACCACTCTGAGGTAGAGAATTCCAAACATTCTGTACCGTATGGGAGAAGGAATTCCCTTGCATCATAGTTTTAAATGAACATCCCATTATTCTGTAACTATCTCATGCACTAGTGGAAACATCACAATATCTAGAGATAACACAGTGTGGAGCTGGAGGAACACAGCAGATCAGGCAGCATCAGAGGAGTAGGAAAGTTGACGTTTCGGGTTGAAACCTTTCTTCAGAAAGAAGAAGGTACCTTTTCTGAAGAAGGGTCCTGACCCAAAAAGTAAACTTTCCTACTCCTCTGATGCTGCCTGACCTGCTGTTTTCCTCCAGCTCCACACTGTGTTACTTCAATATCTACCTTGTCAAGACCCCTCAGAACGTTTCAATAAGATCATGCATCATTCTTCTAAACTAGTATGAATGAATGCTTAAACTGTTTAGGTGTTTGTCATAAGTCAACTGCTTCATCCCAGGAAACTGCCTAGTGAATTTCTTTTGAACTGCCTCAAATGCATGAATATCCTTTCTCAAATTTATGGACCAAAACTGTAGATAGTACTCCAGGTGCAGCCTCACTAACGCGCTATGCAGTTGTAAAATATTTCTCTGTTTAAAACTCCAACCCTTCGCAGTAAAGGCCAAAATTCCATTTGCTGTCTTAATCACTTGCTGCGCCTGCATGCTAACTTATTGTATTTCATGCACAAAAATACCCAGATCCCTGTGTGCCTCACCTGTTTTTTGGAGTCTCTCTCCATTTACCTGTCTACTTTGTGATTCTTCCCACCAAAGTGCATGACCTCCCATTTTCCTACATAAAATCCAGCCGTCAAGTTTTTGCCCACTCACTCAATCAATCTATATCCCTTTGCAGATTCCTTACATCCTCACCACAACATGCCCACCTACCTTTTCTTTTAGTGATTCCTCCTCCAAGATGTTAATATAGGTAGTAAATAATTGAGACAGTAGGACTAATCTTTGCACTCCACAAGTTATACCTTTCTATCCTAAAAGACCCATTAATCTCCACTCTGTGTCTACTGCATGTTAACCAATCTTCAGTCCATGGAAAAGGTTGTGGAGGAGGGATGCTTGTCATTTGAGAGTTTTGCACACTGACTCTTTTCAGTCCCGACAACGTATAAACAATAAACTCTTGCCGCTAGCAATAATGTCAGTAACCCAGGCAGATGCTCTGGAATATGAATTCAGATCTCCTCATGGCAGCTTATGAAATTTAAATTCAATTAATAACATTTACAAGGAGGTGATGTTGAACTTGTACAAGGCACTTGTTAGACCTCAGCTGAAATATTGTGCACAGCTGTGGGGTAAGTCACATGAAAGGAAAGATGTGAATGCATTGGACAGTGTGCAGAAACAATCTACAAGAATGGTTCCAGGAAGGAGAACATTCAGCTATGAGGATAGATTGAACATGTTGGGACTGTTCCCCTTGCAGAGAAGAAGGCTGAGAGGAAATTTGATTAGAGGTTTTCAAAATCATGAGCCAGGCTAGAAAGAGCAAATAGGAAGGAACTGGTCCCGCTCGTAAAAGGGAAAAAAGAAAAGAGATGGCATAGATTTAAAGTACAAAAGAAGTAAGGGTGACGTGAGCAAACCTGTTTGCACAGCAAATAGTTAGGCTGTGCAGTGCACCACCTGGAAATACGGTGGAGGCAGGTTCAGTTGAGGTATTCAAGAGGGAAGTGGATGATTATTTAGAAAGAAATGATATGCAGGGATATAGGGAAAAGGCAGGAGATTAGCAGTAGGGAATAGAACCAGTGAAGGCACAATAGGCTGAATATTACACAGTAATATTTTTGTGATCCTAGAAGGTCAGAAATTTGTTTAGTCAATGGGTTATCATCTGGAAAGTACTGCTTTGAAGCAATTTTAATAGCAATTTTGAAACTGAATTTAGTCAATGGGTTATCATCTGGAAAGTACTGCTTTGAAGCAATTTTAATAGCAATTTTGAAACTGAATTGGATATGCATAATTAAAGGGCACAATGTTGCAGGAGCATCGAAAGACAAAGCGTGGCATGAATTGGTAACAAAAACAGAAATTGCTGGAGAAGATCAGCAGGTCTGACAGCATCTGTGGACAGAAAGGAGAGTTAACGTTTCAGGTCCTGTGACCCTTCTTCAGAACCGAGTTAGACTAACTGATGGCTATTTCAAAGAGCTGAAGACAGTAAGATGGGTGGAATGGCCCTCTGTGCTGTATGTTTGTGACTGGGCCGTGTTTAATGCTGTGCTGCTTCTTTGTTATTCCCAGCATATTTCACAGAGGCGGAGAATCCTCACGTAGAAGCTGTCGAAGAGATCGTTCTTATTCTGCAGTCAGACCGAGACCGTGATGTGAGATTTTTTGCCAGTGCTGAGCTCCGAAACAACCCTGTGAACACCACCTCGTTTATAAACTGAAAACCTTTCTAACCAACTTGTCCAATTCTTTAACGGCATGCAGTTTCTGAACTGCTGATGCCATCCGGTAAACCCCCCAACCCCCACCCCGAGTTCTACACAAGGTGGAGGTGGTACCTGGGGGTCAAGTGGGCATTATCTTGGTCTACAGGCTGGATCTGGACTGGAGGATGCAGAGCACCTTCCTCTTTGTTAAATATGTGTATAGATCTGCAAAGAGCTTTTATAATGAGGGAAGGGAATGTTGGGGGGGTGGAATTCACTAACAAACCTGGAGACCACAAGAGCCTTATGTGCCCGTATTTCTTCAACTATCTACAGCTATTTTTGGATCAAAACTACTTAGAAAGTTTCTTTTTAAAACTCCCTCTGATTCTTGACAGTCATTTTTTTTTTATTTCCTAACAGTCCTATTTCTAAAAGTGAACTTTGTAATTTGGAAGCAGTTACAATTCGATATTCTTTATTTTTGAGTATGCGTTCCTCGCTTTTCTAATTTTGTACAGTTTTATTGTATTGATATAATCCCAACTGATGTACATTTGAATGTTTCAGAAAGTATGCAATGCAGAGATTTCAGGCACGTTTCAACTGATTTCAGGCGCATTTTAACTTTCTTGAAACTTGCAGAGTTATCTCCTAAATTTCCCCTCCCCACAGGGCAGCTACTTCTCCATTTGCACTTTGGAAGCCACATTGAACTGTTCCCTTAGCTGGTTAACATTAACTTCTCGGTGGCATGAAACATGATGACTGCCCAGTATGCTGACAGGGGAAATGAGCAGAGTATATGCACTGTTTTATTAGACCCCCACCACACTGAACCCACCATCTTTTTTTATGCGTAACTGAGCCATGTTGGTTATGGGAACCCTAACAGGGAAGGTGCATTCGCACTTGAGACCAGCAGACTGGACTCTGTATGCAGATGTTTTAACTGTCTCCTTTTCACTTCAAATTCACACTGCTGTAGAGTTCGGCAGCACTAAGAATGCAGTTCATACCACTAATGAAAAATACTACAGAATTGATATTCAGAAGTGCACATAGTAAATGTGAAGTAGAATGAGCTTTATTATTTTGTTTTAAATTTAATTTAAATGTTTTTATCCTCAAACCAGCTGCTACGGGTTCCATATCTGCTGATCAGTACATGGTAAGGAGATAAAACTGCAGGGTGCTTTTAAGGTAATGCAGGGATACATTACATCTATATATCTAACTATTTTTGCTGTTGAATTCATCTTTAATAGTGTTCTGGAAGTGTGTTGGCACCAGACTGGCCACAGTACCGTTTTCATTGCTCGTTGACTCATTCAGTAATTAAAACACCCTCCACTGTTCCACTAAGTTTCCCTCTCTTGAAATTGGTGCAGTGTCAAATCTTGTAGCTCAGCACAGTGAAATGGGCACTGTGGTAGTTGGTGTTGCAGTTTCACTGAATGAGCTAAATGAGCTGTACCTGACTGGGCACAGTAACTGAAGTTTTGCCACATTGGATTTGCTTATATGAGAGTGAGCTGGATCAACTCGTGAAGCTTCTTGATGGGAATGGGCTTGCTATGTGCAAGTTCATTGCTCTCAAGTCTCTGTTAAGGAGGTTTTGAATATTCCCTGAATATGTAACATCTTTTCTCGTGTTTTGCCATGTACTCCTCTTTGGTTTATGGTGACAGAAATGCCTTGCATCAGGAATTCTTGCCTTTGCACTTCCCTTGTTTTGATGCTGACTCGTATCACCAAGCATTTTTTACGATATGGTGTATAAGAATGAGGTTTTTGTATAGTGTAAAGGCTGATTGTATTGTAACTATAGTTACAAGTTTGAGTTTTTACAATTAACATTAAATACTGTGTTGCTGTAATATGTGTGTGTATTCTCATTACTTTCATCCTTGATGGCATTAGCATATGTTTAATCAATAATAATGTGACATTGTATCCAGTACTATCCCAATCATGATTAAATTATCATCAAGTTAACCGGTGCCTTACAACCAAGATCAGTTTGTAACCCTGGAAAGCGTTGATTAATTCAATGTCCAGTCATCCAGAGGCCCAGGTTAACACCCTACAGACATGAGTTCAAGTCCCACTGCAGGGGGGAGTTTCAATTCATTACCAAAAATAAAAAGCTGGAATATAAGAGATAAAAGGTACTGCAGATGCTGGAGAATCCGAGATAACAAGCATGGGGCTGGATGAACACAGCAGGTCAAGCAGC
>JAHRHZ010000087.1:36847433-36867246 GCA_024137785.1 Ginglymostoma cirratum
TGGTGTGCCACAAGGATCTGTTTTGGGACCACTGCTGTTTGTCATTTTTATAAATGACTTGGACGCAGATATAGGTGGATGGGTTAGTAAGTTTGCAGATGACACTAAAGTCGGTGGAGTGGTGGACAGTGTGGAAGAATGTTGCAGGTTGCAGGGAGACTTGGATAAACTGCAGAATTGGGCTGAAAGGTGGCAAATGGAGTTCAATGCAGATAAATGTGAGGTGATGCACTTTGGGAAGAATAATAGGAAGGCAGAATACTGGGTCAATGGAAAGATTCTTGGTAGTGTGGATGTGCAGAGGGATCTTGGTGTCCAGGTACATACATCCCTGAAAGATGCCACCCAGGTTGATAGTGCTGTTAAGAAGGCATACGGTGTGTTAGGTTTCATTGGTCGAGGGATTGAGTTCCGGAGCCGTGATGTCATGCTCCAAGTGTACAAAACGCTAGTGCGGCCTCACTTGGAATATTGCGTACAGTTCTGGTCGCCCCATTACAGGAAGGATGTGGAAGCATTGGAAAAGGTGCAGAGGAGATTTACCAGGATGTTGCCTGGTCTGGAGCGAAGGTCTTATGAGGAAAGGCTGAGGGACTTGGGTCTGTTCTCATTGGAGAGAAGAAGGCTAAGAGGGGATTTAATAGAGACATACAAAGTGATCAGAGGATTAGATAGGGTGGACAGTGAGAGTCTTTTTCCTAGGATGATGACGTCGGCTTGTACGAGGGGGCATAGCTGCAAATTGAGGGGTGATAGATTTAAGACAGATGTCAGAGGCAGGTTCTTTACTGCGAGAGTGGTAAGGGCGTGGAATGCCCTGCCTGCCAATGTAGTTAACTCAGCCACATTAGGGGCATTTAAACAGTCCTTGGATAAGCATATGGATGATGATGGGATAGTGTAGAGGGTGGGCTTAGATTAGTTCACAGGTCGGCGCAACATCGAGGGCCGAAGGGCCTGTTCTGCGCTGTATTGTTCTATGTTCTATAATAGACTTGATCTTTAAAGCTTCCAAGTTTTACATATGCTCAATGGGAAGAATGAAAATGAGGTCCATCACCTTGACTGCAGTCCATTCTCTTGATTATATATAATTGTAGGAAATAGCAGTTATGTGCACTTATCGACATGAGTTTCCATCTGTAGTTCACCTCATAGGCAGTGGGTGGTGTAATGGCACCATCTCTGAATGTCTAAACCAGAGGCTCAGGCTAATGCTCTGGGGATGTGGATTCAAATTCTACATGTCTAGAATTAAAAGCTGATGATCATGAAACCCATCTAATTCACTAATACCCTTTAGCAAAGGCAGCATGGTAGCACAATGGTTAGCACTGCTGCCTCACAGCACCAGGGACCCAGTTTTGATTCTAACCTTGAGTAACTGTCTGCGTGAAGTTTGCATGTTACTCCCATGTCTGCGTGGGTTTCTACTGCATGCTCCAGTTTCATACCACAGTCCAAAGTTGTGCAGGTTATGTGAATGGCCAAGCTAAATTGTCCATAGCGTCCAGGTGGGTGGATTAGCCATGGTAAACTTGGGATGAAAGGGGGCTAGGTCTGGGTGGGAAACTCTGGGGAGACCGGTGCAGATTTGATAGGCTCTACACTGTAGGGATTCTATGAAATCTTCCATCCTTACCTGACCTGAGGTAACCTGAGTGCAACTCCAAGACATACAGTAATTTGGTTAACTCTTAAATATAGTTGTATTGAACTGTGATGTCTCCTTCAGTGGTGGATCAAATTATGGAACTCCTGTCCTAATAGCCTTGTTGGTGTACCTACAACCCATTGACTGCAGTGATTCATGCAGGCAGCCTACCAGCACTTTCAAGGGAGGGCAATATATGTTTGTTCAGCCAATGTTGTCCACATCCATTGAACAGATTAAGGAAAAAAAGTCCTTCAAATAGAATCAAAGAATTTTAAGTACAGTAGATGACCATTCCACCCATCGTGTCTGTACTGGCCGCTGAGAGAGCTACCCAGCTAAGTTCCATTTTCCAGCCCTATCTCCATAGCACACTCAATTCATCACTTTCAAATATATATCCAGCTCTCTTTTGAAACCTCCTGTGGAATCTGCCTCCTGCACTCTCCCAGGCAGTGCATTCCAAATCCTAACAATTCTCTTGAGTAAAGAAGTTTCTCATCTCTCGCTGGCAACCTTGAAATTGTGACCCTGAGTTACTGACATACCAACTAGTGGTAACAGAATATCCTTCTTTACTGAGTTCACAATTTTGAACACCTCAATAAGGTCACCTCTTAATCTTCTCTGCTCCAAGCAGAATAAGCCTAATTTCTCTAATCTTTCCCTGGCCCTAAAATTCTTGGTATTATTCTAGTAAATATCCTTTGAATTCTCTCTAGGATTTTAACAACCTCTCTCAAATAAAGTGCCCAGAACCGAACACAATACTCCAAATGTAGTCTGACCAATGATTTGTAGAGGTGTAGCGTCACTTCCTCGTGTTTATACCCTTAAGAATTAATTGCCTAAACGGGGGTGTCCATGGATACAGTGGTTTCCATCTTCCAAAATTTTGCAGATTCTGGAATAATCTTGGGATATTGGTAGGTGACAAATGTAACCCAGTTGTTTTTAGTGGGGAAAAAAAAGGAGAGAATTACACACCAGTTAGTCTAACATCGATAGTCAGCAAAATGCTGTAGTTTAAAGATGTGATAACAGAACAGTTTTGAAAAAAAAACACCAATGATATTATAAAGTCAGCATTTATTTATGAGAGGTAAGTGATGTTGAATAAACCTACCGGAGATTTTTGAGGACATTACTAGTAGAATAGATGAGGGTATACCGGTGAATGGGTTTTCAGAAATATTTTGATAAAATCTCAGATTACTATACAAAATCAAAGCACATAAGACCCTAAGGAATAGGAACAGGTGTAGGTCACTGTCTCTCCAAAAGTCTAAGTATCCCTGAATGTTAAGTTCCCAGTTCTGATCTCCTTGTAACCATTTCTCCATGATGGCTACAAGATCATAGCAATTAGCCCCTTTACACTGTCAGTTCATCTACTTTATTCCGAGTGCATTGTGCATTCTGATCCACAACCATCCACCATTCAGGTCCACAGATCACTGAAGGTGGCAGCGCAGGTAGATAAGGTAGTAAAAAACGCTTATGGCATGCTCGCCTTCATTTGGGAGGGGCGTTGGGTATAAGGATAGACAATAAAAACCGAAAGGACTGCACATGCTGTAAATCAGGAACAAAAACAAAGTTGCTGGAAAAGCTCAGCAGGTCTGGCAGCATCTGTGAAGGAAAAACAGAGTTAACATTTCAGGTCCGGTGACCCTTTCTCAGAACTGAGAATTGATCAGTAGACAGGCAGATGACATTAGAAATAACTGGGTCCTTTTCAGAGTGGAAGGCAGTAACAAGTGGGGTTCCACAGGGATCTGTGCTTAGGCCCTAGCTCAACAACTTGGACAAGGAAATCAAATGTAATATTTCCAAGTTTTCTGGTGACAAATCTGGGGTAGGATTGTGGGTGGTGAGAAGGACCTAAAGAGTCTTCAGGATGATTTAGACAAGATGAGTGAGTGGGCAAATGCAATTTCAAGTGGACAAATGCAAAGTTGTCCACTTCGATAGGAAAAGCAGAATGCAGAGTATTATTTGAAAGACGATTGTTGGGATGACCTGTACCTGTCCATACAAAGTGACCCGTACCTGCTTTACACCAAAGTGGCCCATGTTTGAAAGACAGAAAATGGCTGACAAGAACAAAATGGAACAGCCTGCTCTAACATTGAAATGAAACACAATGGTACCTTTTAAACAAAACTACTCCAAGGTCAGTAAAAGAGCCCTACCACCAACCATGTGAGACAGTTTAGATAAGGGAACACCTAAAAACAGACAATTTCAGCCTCATTAAGGAAAGGATGATTGTCCCAGTAAATGAGTAATACCATGTATGAGTCCCAGCCCAAGAGCCAGCTTGATTAGCTCCCTGTAAGCTCCCTAGGTAGCTGCAAAAAAAAAACAATAGCTAAAGTTACTTTGTAGTAAATAGTGGCTTCTTTGAAACTACCCGCAATATTAAATAGGCTCTAGCTAAAAATTCCTTAATCATAGAAGTAGTTTTAACATAACCAAAGTATAATACAAGCACTGAGGGGAAAGTATTTAAACTGAGATGTGAAAGTTAATTTGCCTTAGGAAACACCCTGAGCGAGATTAATTGGTTGTGAACAATCTATTACAATGTGCTAAGAGTAGGAGTAGCTGTACAACTTCAAATTTTATAACTAACTTTATAATAGAAATTAACCTTATGGCAATTAGTTAAAACTAATTGTCTTTTGTATTTTTACATATATAATTAAGACAGTGGGAAATATTAGAGGCATGGCTGAATTTGATAAAATAAAGCACATGTAGTACAATGAATAATAGAATTCACACTGGCCTTGGAAATAAGAAGCCTGAGACAGATCTGAAGGAGTATAGCCAGTATACTTTTGGAATGTGAATAAATAAGATGCATAGAAAGATCCTAAGGCTTAGAGATTACAAACTCCATAAGATCATGGGAACCTGGGGCTGTCCATAGGAATGCCCATTATTGTTTAGGTGAACCACGGGATTGGGTGTATGGATTAAGAGGGAAGGACAGTGACTGTGCTGCATTTAATTATTGTGACAAAGTGTATAAAATGCTGAATTTTCACTGTAAAAAGCAGAGTCATTGATCTCTCTTCTAATTCTGGGAAGATTCTTTGGCCGTCTCCCTGCATCAACCGGTTTCTGCTTGAATAAACATCTTCCACTTGCCTGAATCCTGTCTGCCTCCCGAGGTTTTGTCCCCAGATTGGGGTTACGCTCCTACAGCGATAGTTTGGGAAAAGATGTACAAAGAGGCTTGGGTGTCCTTGTACACCGGTCTCTGAAAACAAGCATGCAGGTGCAGCAAGCAGTTAGGGAGGCAAGTGATATATTGGCCTTCAAGAGGGTTTGAGTACAGGAGCAAGGAAACTTTACTGCAGTCATTTAAATGGTAAAGTTGCTTTAGTCTTACCAGAACATTGGGCTTCCCATTCTTGAACGAGAAAGAGAGACAACTGGTGGTTTAACTTGAGGGTGACCACACCTCAGTGAGGAGAGAAGTTGGGAAGGAGAGTCCTCCATGGTACCTTCAGCTGATGCAAGAATCAAATCCACATTATTGGTATCACTGAACATTGCAATGAATATATAGGGGCCTTGGTAAGACCACACCTGGATTGTTGTGTGCAGTTTTGGTTTCCTTGCCTATGAAAAGATATACTTGCCATGGAGGCAGTGTAGTGAAGTTTCACCAGACTGATTCCTGCAGTAGCAGATTTGTCATATGAGCAGAGATTGGGTTGAGTGGGGCTGTATTCAGTGGAGTTTAGAAGAATGAAAGGGGATCTCACTGAACCATACAAAATTCTGACAGGGCTGGACAGACTCTATGCAGGGAGGATGTTTCCCTCTGGCTTAGGATCCAGAACAAGGGGTCACAGTCTCCAGATACTCAATAGGCCATTTTGGACTGAGATGAGAAATGTCTTCACTCAGAGAGTGGTGAACCTGTCAAGCACATAAGGCTGTGGAGGTGAAGTCACTGAATATATTTAAGAAAGGAATAGATTTCAGGAGGCTAAAGGTGCCAAGGTGCATTGGGAGAGAGAGGGAATGTGCTGTTGGGATTGAGAATCACCCCAGATCTTGTTGAATGGAGGACTGGGCTAAATGGGCCAAATTGTCTACATCTCAAATTTTCTATGTCTCTAAACTAATTGTTCCATATTCATTTGATTCAGGGATGTTGGATTTTGGTACTTATTGTCTTAACCACCTGATCTTGAGAAATGGCACTGAGACACTCAGGCAGAAATACATAGAAATTAAAACACAAATAGACCATTTAACCTAACCAGTTTATGCCTATATATGTGCAGTAATCCTAATCCCACCTTTTCACCTTGGAGCTCGCTAATTTTATCCTTAAATGTTGACAGTTTCTACTTCAAACTGCAATCGTGCATTCCACAGTCTAACTGTCTTTGAAAGTAACTTTCTCCTGTTCTTATCTGCTGTCTCCTATCCCTAAAATAAATTTGATCAGCTCTGAAGAATTAGTACGCTCAAGCTTTTGAAACAAATAAAAGGAGACACAAATTTTCCTATTTGCATTTCATCATTTCTGGAAACATTCTGGAATGTGCCCTGTGACCACTCTATTGCTTCAGTTATACTTCCTACAGCACTGAGACCAAAGCCATGCATGCCACACCAACTTAGATCTGACTAAGAGTTTAGATAGATTCACCATTGCACCTTTAATGGTCTACATTTTGCTAGAACATGGAAGTTTTTCAGCAGGTTTTGATGGCCTTATTCAGTTGAGGTTCTCCTTGTAATGGCAATAGCATGTGGATCCTGAACGCCAAACCTCTCTGCTGTTCCGCACCTTTCCAATTCCCAAAGTACAAGTATTACTGATATTAAATTACCCATACCACTCTATTTTATATATTCTACATGGTGTAATTACCCTATTATAACTTCCCTTTAAGAGTACTTTGTGTCTACAAATTTTTAGGCTTGTGGCTAAACAGAACAGAACACTGGACACACTATGATTCATTTCCAGCCATTCTGCAAAACTGATTAAACTCTCATTCTGTGATGAGTGTGATTGTGTGCACAGCTCAGAGTGAGTTCATGTGGTGGGGGGGGCGGTGAGTCTTGGTTGGGGGTGATGGGAGACTGAGCGTGAACTGGACACATAAGCACATGCCCTTCCCCAAAAATCTCTCCATCCACTTGGCTCCATGGCAGAGGACCAGAACCTAGACTGAATGCAACTCAATCCTGCACCCCCCCCCCATTCTTGTATGATTTCTGTTAAGACAGCTCAGTGGTTACACCTTCAGAGAGAAACACAAAACCCCATTCATTTTCCCATTCTCTCATGACTAGGATTTGGGGCCTCTGTCACTTGGCTTCTTAAGTGAAAGGCACAATGGATTTTATCAGTTAGCTCTGTTACTCGGTGCTTCGAAATGGTCATCTTTATTAATTATTCACTTTTTAAAGAATTATCAGTTTATTACTTTGGCACTTGTTTTTCTTCACACCTCAGCTTTAAAATTCATATTTAATGTTGTACCAAACCTCATTTTTCTGACATTTTTCTCAATGGCCCCTCGAGTGAGAAAGTAATTGAAGTGTGGCCCCTCCCGAAAAAAACTGGACAATCCTGGGCCATGTAATTTACTTCAGCCATGCTGCCATGCTATCTTAATTAGATTTGAAACTCTTTCATAGGTACCTGTTGTTCTCTACATGAAATAGATAACCTTCTTGATCAAATTCCAGCCTGTAACTCATTCTGAAAATATCGTATTGGAGTCAAAATATTAACTCTGTTTCTCTCTCCACAGATGCTGCCAGAGTTTCTGCAGCACTTCCTGTTCTTATGTACTGAATACATGTCTGCTTCACTGCTGTCAGGGAGAAAATCTGCCTTCCTTCCCTGGTAATGACTAGTTGTGGTTCCGGACCCACAGCAGCAGTGGTTGATTATTAATTGCCATTTGAAATGGTCCAATACGCCACTAAATTGTTAAGAAAGTGCCTCATCAGCATCTTGAGGACAATTAGGAATGGACAGTACATGCTGGTCTTACCAGGAACTTCCACATATTATGGATTAATTTTAAAAGTGAACTCCTTGATAAAGCTCCCAACTACAAAGCTTTTGATGGATTCCTCCACTAGTGAGAATGTTCCTGATATGTTCTGTTTATCATTTTCAAACATTGACTTCAATTGCTTTTGAACTGAGAGAAATCCAAAACTTTATGCAATGTTCTGAATGAACTACAGTCTCCAAGGTAACCCACAGTTGACTTGTGCTTCAAAACATTCCACAAAAAGATGAGTTCCAAATCGAATGAAGTGATTCTGCTATGATTCAAATGAACTTAGTTGAATTGCCATCCAGTTGGGTAAGTTGGCTTTTGTCTTCTAAACTGATGTTTGAGTTTTTTCTAGTGCCTAAAGACTGAGAACTATTCAAGTTGTTTAGGTGTAATATACTTTAAGAGGTTTATTTGAAAACACAAGCTCATAGCACAGCTCCTTCATCAGGTACAGTGAGAGGAGAGCGCACAGGTGCAGAGTTTATAGTCAGAGAGACCAAAAGATCATACAACTGGTGCAAATGGAGTCAACAATCCTAAAATAGCTGATTGACTGACTGTCTCCTGTTGAATCTTTAATCATTCATACATCCTTGCTTTCGAGAAATTGCAGAGGCAGACTATGGAGAACACTGTTAGAAAGGAGACACAAGTTTTGGTTGATTAAGATGCAAATTCCAGAATCTGTTTCAAGTCACTGCCCCAAGATAATTAAAGGTTTCATTTGTGTCTGACTAGCTTTCTAAACTTCAAACAGGCAGAGTGATAGGAATGTACAAACGGTGATATCTCAGGTCAGACACTGAATTGTGGGTGTGAGGCCTTGTTCAGAATCTGTCTCAGAGTTTTAATCTGCAATCAGGCTGGTTTTATTCCGAAACTCTCACTTCCTACAGACAAAGGGGGTGGCCATGTGTACCCGCATGGGCCCAAGCTATGCCTGCCTCTTTGTAGGCTACGTGGAACAATCCCTCTTCCGTACCTACACTGGCCCTAAACCCCACCCTTCCTCCGTTACGTTGATGACTGTATCGGTGCCGCCTTGTGCTCCCACAAGGAGCTCGAACAGTTCATCCACTTCACCAACACCTTCCACCCCAACCATCTCCAATACCTCTCTCTCCTTCCTGGACCTCTCTGTCTCCCCATCTCGGGCAACCACCTAGAAACCGACATCCATTTCAAGCCCACCGACTCCCACAGCTACCTAGAATACACCTCCTCCCACCCATCTTCCTGCAAAAATGCCATCCCCTATTCCCAATTCCTTTGCCTCTGCTGCATCTGCTCCCAGGATGAGGCATTCCACTCCCGTACATCTCAGATGTCCTAGTTTTTCAAGGACCGCAACTTCCCCCACTCAGTGGTCGAGAACGCTCTCGACCGTGTCTCCTGCATTTCCTGCAACTCATCCCTCAAACCCCCTCCCCGCAATAAAAACCGAGAAAGAATCACCCTCGTCCTCACGTACCACCCCACCAACCTCCGGCTCCAACGCATCATCCTCCAACACTTCCGCCATCTGCAATCCCCACCACCAAAGACATTTTTCCCTCCCCACCCTTATCTGCCTTCCAGAGGGACCACTCTCTCTGTGACTCCCTTGTCCACTCCACACTCCCCTCCAGCCCCACCACACCCAGCACTTTTCCCTGCAACCGCAGGAAGTGCTACACCTGCTCCTACACCTCCGCCCTCACCCCTATCCCAGGCCCCAAGAAGACTTTCCACATCAAGCAGATGTTCACCTGCACATCTGCTAACCTGGTATACTGCATCCGCTGTGGCCTCCTCTACATCAGGGAAACCAAGCAGAGGCTTGGGGACCACTTTGCAGAACACCTACGCTCAGTTCGCACTAAACAACTGCACCTCCCAGTCGCGAACTTTTTCAACTCCACCCCCCCAATTCTGCAGACGACATGTCCATCCTGGGCCTCCTGCAGTGCCACAACGATGCTACTCAAAGGTTGCAGGAACAGCAACTCATATTCCACTTGGGAACCCTGCAGCCCAATGTGGATTTCACAAGCTTCAAAATCTCCCCTCCCCCTACTGCATCCCAAAACCAGCCCAGCTCATCCCTGCCTCCCTAACCTGTCCTTCCTCCCACCTCAAGCCCAACCCCCAGCTCCTACCTACTAACCTCATCCTGCCCCCTTGACCTGTCTGTCCTCACCTATCTCCTCCCTACCTCTCCACCTACACTCACCTTTACTGGCTGCATCCCCTCCTCTTTGACTGGTCTGTCTCATAGAATCCCTCACAGTGTGGAAACAGGCCCTTTGGCCCAACAAGTCTACACCAAACCTCAGAGCATCCCACCCAGACCCACCCCCCCCAAAAACCTGCCTAACCTACACCTCCCTGAACACTACAGGCAATTTAGCATGGCCAATCCACCTAACCTGCACATCTTTGGACTGTGGGAGGAAACCGGAGCACCCAGAGGAAACCCATGCAGACATGGGGAGAATATGCAAACTCCACACAGACAGATGCCCGAGGCTAGAATCAAACCCAGGTCTCTGGTGCTGTGAGGCAGCAGTGCTAACCACTGAGCCACCATGCCACCCACCTCTCCACCTATCTTCTCCTCTATCCATCTTCTATCCGCCCTCCCCCTCCCTATTTATTTCAGAACCCCCTTCCCCTCCCCCTTTTCTGATGATGGGTCTAGGCCCGAAACGTCAAGCTTTCCTGCTCCTATGATGCTGCTTGGCCTGCTTTGTTCATCCAGCTCTACACCTTGTTATCTCAGATTCTCCAGCATCTGTAGTTCCTACTATCTCATTTATAAAATACCACACTGACTGACTGTGACTCCAAATTGTTTCTTGAACAAAATAGAATGTATCTGCAAATAAACAAACATCTTGATGAAATGATTCACCCCATAGTTTTGTGTGTGTGTGAGGGTCAATGTGAATATGTTTGTGTGAGAATGTGTGTGTGGGAGGATGTAATAAGTAATGCCAAATTGTACAAACTAATTAAGGTAAACAGATCATAACTATTTATCAAGATGATGCTGTCAAAACAGGCCAGTAAGAAAGATTTTACAGATACAGAACAGTGTGATGGGGTCACCTGTAGTGCGACATGATCCCAAGATCACGGTTTTAGCTGTCTTCATGGGTAGAGAAATTGGCTATCAGTCTCTGCTCAGAGATTCTATGTTGTGGTATATCTTGAAGGCCTCCTTGGAGGATGCTTATCCAAAGGTCCGAGGCTGAATGTCCTTTACCTGTGTCTTGTGATTTTTGACTTTGTCCACCCCAGTCCAACGCCGGCACCTCCATATCAGGAGTAAAATCGACTAAGCAAGGGGCAAATGTGTTTGTGATTGACAGTGACATTGGTCAGATGTCTTGAGCTGTGTGTTTAGTGATTACCGACAGACTTGTGAATGCCTGGACACCAAATGCAGTGCAGTTATAATCTGACATCATTTGGTTAATGAGTATCCATG
Source organism: Ginglymostoma cirratum (assembly GCA_024137785.1). Lineage (NCBI taxonomy): Eukaryota > Metazoa > Chordata > Chondrichthyes > Orectolobiformes > Ginglymostomatidae > Ginglymostoma > Ginglymostoma cirratum. The sequence continues at coordinate 36,858,619 of JAHRHZ010000087.1, forward strand.
GCTGGTTCTGATTTTATGAGTTTGAGTGAGACTTTTTTGTTGCTGGTGGCTTGTTCCTGGTGGTCAGCAATGGCATTTTCTTACTCCGAGGGCTCAGTCCCTTCCTTGTCTGGTGATGCTGCATTCTTGCTGATCCCTGTATTCCTTTCCCAGGGGAGCAGAAGGCAGCTTTTCAGCCCTCAGGTCTGCTGTACTGTTCAATGAGATCGCGCTTGATTTAATAAACCTCAATACCACTTTCCTGCCTTTAAATCAATAACCCTTGATTCCCTTACTGATTAAAAATTTGTCTATCTCAGCCATCAATATACTTAGTGATCTTCACAGTCCTCTGTGGTAAAGAATCACAGATTCACTACCTTCTGAGAGAAGACGTTTCTTAAATGAGCAATCCTGAACTCTGAGATGGTGTCCTCTGGTCCTAGACTCTTCCACAAAGGGAAACAGCCTCTCTCCATTCACCTTTCAGCCGGTTTTGACTGAGTTGCCAGGCTGAGCCAGTGCGGAGCAGACTCGGTGGACTGACTGCCATCTTCCTCTTCCAAGTCCACTTGCGGTATCCTGCCCAGTTGATCACATCTCTGATCATTCCAATCTTTCACTGACAGACTTGGCCAATACGGAGGACAGAGAAAACCGTACAGAGTCAGAGAGTCCTACATCACAGAGACAGGCCCAAACTGGTCCATGCCAACCAAATATCCATCCACACTAACCCAATTTCCCTGCACTTGGCCCATATCCTTCTAAACCTTTCCTATCCTTGTATTTGTCCAAATGCCTTTTAAATGTTGTTAATGTACCCACTTCAACTACTTCCATGGGCAGCTCATTTCATAAGCTTATCACCTTCTGTGTAAAAAAGTTGCCTCTCAAGTTCCCATGTATTGTTTCCCCTCTTACCTTAAACTGATGCCCTCTAACCCTCAATTCCCCAACCCTGGGAAAAAGACTGAAGTGCATTCACCCTATCCATGCCTCTCATCATCTTTTACACTTCTATAAGATCTTCCCTCAGTCTCCTGTGCTCTACAGAAAGAAGTCCTAGTTTGTCCAACCTCTCCCTTTAACTCAGTCCCTTGAGTCCTGGTAACATCCTTGTAAATTTCTTCTGCACTCTTTCCAGTTTAATAACATCCTTCCAAGAGGAGGGTGACCAAAACTGAGCACAATACTCTAAGTGTGACCTCACCAATGTCCTGTACAATTGCAACATAACTTCCCAACTTCTGTACTCAATGCCCTGACTAATGAAGGCCAGTGTGCCAAAAAGCTCTTTTCACTGCCCTGTGACTCCACTTTCAGAGAACCATGCACTCTCTTCCACTACTCTCCTTAAGGCTCTACCATTCACCATGAAACTCCTCCCTTGATTTGACTTTCCAAAATGCAACACCTCACACTTATCTATATTAAACTCCATTTGTCATTTCTCGGCCCACTTCCCCAGCTGATTCAGATTCTGCTGCAATTTCTGATAATCTTCCTCACTGTCCACGATACCACCTATTTTAGTGTAATCTGCAAACCTTCAAATAATGCCTTGTACGTTCTCATCCAAATCATTGATATAGATAACAAACAGCGATGGGCCCAGCACCGACCCCTGAGGCACATCACTAGTCACAGACCTCCAGTCCAACGTGCATCCTTCCACTATTACTCTCTGCTCTTACCATCAAGCCAATTGTGTATCCAATTTGCCAACTCTCCCTGGATTCCATGCGATCTAACCTTCCAGAGCAACCTACCATGTGGAACCTTATCAAAGGCCTTACTGAATTCCATATAGACAACATCTACTGCCCTGCCTTCCTGATCATCAACCTTCCTGATCACTTCATCAAAGAACTCTAACAAATTTGTGAGGCATGATCTCCTATGCACGAAGCCATATTGACTACTCCCAATCAAACTCTGTCTTTCTAAATGCACGTATGTCTTATCTCTTAGAATCTTCTCAAGTAACTTACCTACCATAGATGTTAAGCTTACTGGTCTATAATTCCCAGGTTTTTCTTTGCAACCCTTCTTGAATAAGGGCACAACATTCGCTATCCTCCAGTCTTCTGGGACCTCATCCTTGGCTAACAATGATGCAAATATATCAGCCGGGGCCCCTACAATTTCTTCTGTAGCCTCTTGCTACAGAACCTCAGGGTTCTTGGATATATCTGGTCAGGACCAGGAGATTTATCAACCTTCATACATTCTATTACTTTCAGCACCTCCTCTACTGTGATATGGACTGTCCCCAGGACATTGCCACTAACTTCCCCAAGCTTCCAAATCTTCATGTCTTTCTCCATGGTAAACACAGAGCAGAGATATTCATTCAGGACCTCGCCCATCTCCTGTAGTTCCACACATACATGTTCACTTTGGTCCTTGAGGGGTCTAATTCTGTCTCTAGTTATTCTTTTTCCTTTAATATAATTAAAGAATCTTTTGCATTCACCCTAATCTTCTTAGCCAAAGCTATCTCGTGCTCCCTTTTTGCCCTATATACCTCCAGGGATTCCCTTGAATCAAGATGCCTGTTGCTGAGCCATGCCTCCTTTTTTTTGGTCAAAGCCTCAATATTGCTTGTCATCCAGGGTTCCCTACTCCTGCAACCTTGCCCTTCATCCTCACAGGAACATACAGACCTTGAACTCTAGCTATCACACTTTTAAAGGCCTCCCACTTGCCAGAGGTCCTTTTGCCCGCAAACAAACTACTTCAATCAACCCCTGCAAGCTCCTGTCTAATTTCATCAAAACTCTCCTTGATCCAATTTAGAACTTGAACCTGTGGACCAGTTCTGTCCTTCTCCATAACTATTATAAAATTAATAGAACTATGGTCACTGGTCCCAAAGTGCTCCCCTACTGTCACCTCAGTCACCTGTCCTGCCCTATTTCTCAAGAGTAGGTTGAGTTTTGTCCCTTCCCGAACAGGACCCTCTATATACTGCTTGAGGAAACTTTCCTGAACACACTTAACAAATTCCACACCATCTAAGTCCTTTACACTATGGCAGTCCCAGTCTATATTAGGAAAATTAAAATCCCCCACTGTGACAACCCTGTTGCTCCCACAAGCCTCCGCAATCTCCCTGCATATTTGTTATTCTAATTCCTGTTGACTATTTGGGGGCCTGCTGTTGAGGATCCCACACCCCTGCCAATCTAGTTTAAACTCTCCTTCTCCTCCAGGATTGGAAACAGTGTAATGGAAACACAATAGGAAACCAGAGGTACATAGGAATTGGCCCAAATTGGCATTGAGCTTTAAAGGGGACAGTATGTCATACAATATCACTAGTAGGTGTTTTCTGTAGTGATTGTAATGAGGTCAGCCAGCTGAACCTCACAGAATATGAGTTCCCTGATTGGGGCTGTTAATCTGATCCAAATCAGGGAGCCAAGACTGACAGATAAAAAGGGGCATGGCAGGGGTTCTGCTCAAACAAAGAACAAAGAAAATTACAGCGCAGGAACAGGCCCTTCAGCCCTCCAAACCTGCGCCGATCCAGATCCTCTATCTAAACCTGTCGCCTATTTTCCAAGAATCTGTATCCCTCTGCTCCCTGCCCATGCATGTATCTGTCTAGATACATCCTAAATGACGCTAACATGCACGCCTCTACCACCTCCGCTGGCAACGCATTCCAGGCATCCACTACCCTCTGCGTAAAGAACTTTCCACGCATATCTCCCTTAAACTTTTCCCCTCTCACCTTGAAATCGTGACCCCTCAGAATTGAGTCCCCCACTCTGGGGAAAAAGCTTCTTGCTATCCACCCTGTCTATACCTCTCATGATTTTGTAGACCTCAATCAGGTCCCCCCTCAACCTCCGTCTTTCTAATGTAAATACTCCTAATCTACTCAACCTCTCTTCATAGCTAGCGCCCTCCATACCAGGCAACATCCTGGTGAACCTCCTCTGCACCTTCTCCAAAGCATCCACATCCTTTTGGTAATGTGGCGACCAGAACTGTACGCAGTATTCCAAATGTGGTCAAACCAAAGTCCTATACAACTGTAACATGATCTGCCACCTCTTGTACTCAATACCCCGTCTGATGAATGAAAGCATGCTGTATGCCTTCTTGACCACTTTATCGACCTGCGTTGCCACCTTCAGGGTACAATGGACCTGAACACCCAGATCTCTCTGTGCATCAACTCTGAGAGCTGGCTCTAAGGAAGCTGGATCAGAGTCAAGGACTCTCCACATGTAAACAAGGGGTAACTTGGTGATGGGATACAGGTCTCTGTGGAGTTATTTTCCACAGATTGGCTTTAAGGTTGATAGATGCTATGTTGTAGGAATTTTATAAATTCTGTTGTGTCGTAATCCATTGCCACATATTTGCCTAGTGCCATCCACTGGTCACTGTCCAGCTCCACAATGAGGGAGTCTCAGACAGACATATGAAAATACATACATAGAGGCATTAACAAATGTACATGCGATGGCACACACACATAGACACAGAGGACGGAATCCCAGTACAGGACTGAGATTGTGCATCAAGATGCAGAGAGACACACACTGATGTACAAACGCAGGTACACATGGAGGCACTGTGCATGGTCACCTCTTTCTGAGGATACATAAAAACTTCAGCCAGACATCTCTGTTCCCCTGCTCCCTGTGAGAGTGTTTCTTTTTATTATCAGCTGTCAGTGGCGTGTTTATGGAAATCTGAACCCAGTTGAATTAGTTCCTTATAATGAAAGGAAGGAACAGCTGACAGTGGCTGGGAGGGCCTGCACAACAGAAGAGTTTGGAAACAAAGTCCGTCTCCGGGGAGACGTCAAACACAAGCTGAGCGTGTACATCCCCAGGCACTGCCAGGAAGCAGAAATTCTGATCCTGCTTAAACTCGGGTCACGGCCATTTCTTCATAGCTAAGTGAACACTTAGAAATGAATGATTTCAATTAAACGCCTCACTATATTTTGTTACAATGTATTTCTTTACATTTTTCCAAAGGCCTGCTTAAGCAGTGGTGTGTGCCGGCCTCTCATTGGAGCATCCAGCGTGAGGCAGAGCTTGTCAATGTTCTCATGGCTCAAGAAAGGAGTTGTCGCCTGAGAGTATATCTGGAGGACACAGGAGAGACCTTCAAATTGAAGAAGTGTCACAGCAACATGACGATAGGGGAGCTGAAGACCAACCTGGAGCTGGTAACTGGAATCCCTACCAATCTGCAAAGGCTCTACTACATTGATGAGGGTAAGGCCTTTGGTTGGCATGACTACACCCCACCCCAATTGACTGTGTGCAGGGTCAGCTGTTAGAGGGTTGTCTTCTCTAGTTACCTGTACCAACAGGTTTCATCATGTGACCCCCTTCCAACAATCACCCATTAGTTGCCCAACCTGTCTGTCTAGCCAACCAATTAGAAAGCAAACAGAGTGTGTAACACTCTCAAGCATTTATTTGATTCCTGATTGTTCACTAGGCAGCCTTTTATTGCCGTGATCTGTATAAGCAGTAAAAGGGACCTAAGGGCCAACTTCTTCACACAGAGGGTGCTGTGTGTATGAAGTGAGCTGCCAGAAGAAGTGGTGGAGTCTGGTACAATTACAATGTTTAAAAGGCATCCGGATGAGTATATGGAGATAGCAAGATTCTGAAGAAGGATCTCAACCCGAAACATCAACTTTCCTGCTCCTCTGATGCTGCCTGGCCTGCTGTGTTCCTCCAGCTCCACACTGTGTTGTCTGTTGATGAGTATATGAATAGGGAAAGTTTAGAGGGATATGAGCCAAATGCTGGCAAATGTGACTAGATTAATTTAGCATATCTGGTCAGCATAGATGAGTTGAACTAAAGAGCCTGTTTCAATACTGTACCACCTCTATGACTCAATAACTACCCTCTGTGTTCTATGACCAAGCCAATTTTGCATCCAACCTGCCTCAATGACTCTATCTTCTCCCTTTCCTCCCTCAGTTATCCTTGTGTGCTTTCAATAGAGTGTCATGCCTCGAATGATCCCAAGTAAAATGGCCTCCAAGACCTTTATAGCCTTGGGTTACATGCTCTGTTGCAGCAATGCAATGGTGAGCATGTCTCTTTACAGTATAATGACTAGGTCACCTTTCTGAGTGCCAAAAGGCAATTATATGCTCTTGAGCACTTTCTCACGAATGAAAGATGCATTTTTCTGTTACACAGGTAAGGCTCGAAGCCTAACTACATCCCAGCAATCGAGATGGGTCACCAATTACTCTGAGCTTGTTTCAGGGGTATTAAACCAAGGGCAGAAAATGAACTATGTTTCCCATGCCAGATGGTGCCATTGGCTCCCAGTGAACTGTGTAGGTGAACAGAGTCTCAGCTCAACCTCTCACTTGAAAGGAGGCAGCTCCAAATAATCTCACAGGACGGTCTAGTATTAGTCCGAGCAAAGTGCACTGCACAGTATCTGGATCAGTTGCCCCTACTTTTTGATGTGTCAATGATTTGTGTTTTGTTAACGCTAACATAGATTGTGTGTTTTCTGCAGGGGAAATGCCTGACAATGTTACGTTAAAATACAATGGTGTCATAAAAAATTCAACAATAAAAATGAAAACCTGGCTTCAAGATGGTTGGCGGGAGCTGCTGTATGCTGCTGCACACGGTGATATTAATAAGGTGCCGCTGCCTGGTACACGATAATGCATAATGCAACAAACATCATCCAATCCAGCTATTGCAAATACAGCAGAGTTAGATAAAGAGTAAAGTTCATTCGACGCTGTCCCCATTAAACAGTACCAGGACAGCTACAGGATTTTTTTTGTGTGTGTGTGTGTGTGTGTGTGTGTGGAGGGGTGTAGGCGGTAGGGAGTTAGACGGAGATTAAAGCTTCCTCTACTCTTTTAAATGGAAGGTAATGTTTAAAGGCTCCCAGTAAACACTCCGAGGACAGGTACAGCACAAAGTTAGATACAGAGTAAATTTCCTCCACACTTTCAAACTGAAATTACCCCCTACACCATCAAATATTCCCAGAACAGGTACATCACAGGGTGAGAAACAGAGTAAAGCATCTTCTACACTGTCCCCATCAAACCCTCTCGGGACAGGTACAGCACGGATGGTATAGATACAGTGTATAGCTCCCTGTACTCTTTTAAATAGAAGATAATGTTGCTTCCACATTGTTCCCATTAAACACTCTGAAAACAAGTAGACCATGAGGTTAGGAACAGAGTAAAGCTTCCTCTACTCTTACAAACTGAAAGCTTTCTCTACACCAACTCCTTCAAACATCCCTAGGACAGGTGCACCATGGGGTGGATACAGAGTAAAGCTGCCTGTACACTGTCCCCATTAAACACTCCGAGGACAGATTGGTATTGGGTTGATATACAGAGTAAAGCTTTCTCTACTCTATTAAACTGAAAACAAAGCTCTGTCAAGACGGTTCCCATCAAACACCCCGGGACAGGGATAGCACAGGATTAGATACAGAGTAAAGCTGCTGCAACACTTTTAAACGGAAAACTAAACTGAAACTAAAGCTTGTCTTTACATTGCCCCAGCCATACACTTCCAAGTCAGTTACGACATGGGGTTAGATACAGATTAAAATCGCCTGTACGCTGTCCCCAATACATACTCCCAAGTAATTTCCCATCCTTCCCAATGACTTTGAAACTGTTGTTGTGTCAGTTAGCAGCTTGTTCCTTCAGAAATTCAGTTTCCTGAATCACTTGAGTAGCTAGAGCATCGCTTGGTTTCTTCCCTCTCTTTGTCTGCCCTCTGTCTCTCTGCCCTCTCTTGGTTCTTCCCTCTCTCTGTCTGCCCGGTCTCGTCTGCCCTCTCTTGGTGTCTGCTGTCTCTCCGTGTTTGCCCTCTCTCTGTCTGCCCTCTCTTGGTTTCTTCCCTCTCAGTGTCTGCCCTCTCTCAGTGTCTGCCCTCCCTCCGTGTCTGCCCTCTCTCTCTGTCTGCCCTCTCTTGGTGTCTGCCATCACTCTGTGTCTGCCCTCTCTTGGTTTCTTCCCTCTCTCTGTCTGCCCTCTATCAGTGTCTGCCCTCTCTCAGTGTCTGCCCTCTCTCTGTCTGCCCTCTATCAGTGTCTGCCCTCTATCAGTGTCTGCCCTCTCTCTCTGTCTGCCCTCTCTTTGTGTCTGCCCTCTCTCCATGTCTGCCCTCTCTCGGTGCCTGCCCTTTCTCTGTCTGCCCTCTCTCAGCGTCTGCGCACTCTCAGCGTCTGCCCTCTCTCAGTGTCTGCCCTCTCTCCCTGTCTGCCCTCTCTCCCTGTCTGCCTTCACACTGTCTGCCCTCTCTCGGTATCTTCCCTCTCTCTGTCTCCCCTCTCGGTGTCTGCCCTTTCTCTGTCTGTCTTCTCAGTGTCTGCCCTCTCTTTGTCTCCCTCTCTCGGTGTCTGCCCTCTCTCGGTGTCTGCCCTCTCTCTGTCTACACTCTCTTGGTTTCTGCCCTCTCTCTGTCTACCCTCTCTCAGTGTCTGTCCTATCTCTGACTGCCCTCTCTCGGTGTCTGCCCTCTCTCTGTCTGCCCTCTCTCTGTCTCCCCTCTCGGTGTCTGCCCTTTCTCTGTCTGTCTTCTCAGTGTCTGCCCTCTCTCTGTCTCCCTCTCTCGGTGTCTGCCCTCTCTCAGTGTCTGCCCTCTCTCTGTG
>JAHRHZ010000087.1:36877246-36901034 GCA_024137785.1 Ginglymostoma cirratum
CTTCTGTGATGCTGCTTGGCCTGCTGTGTTCATCCAGCCCCATGCTTGTTATCTCGGATTCTCCAGCATCTGCAGTACCTTTTATCTCTGATACAATTTATACCTGATGAATTCAGTTCGCTACTTGCTCCAAGGGAATTCATGTTGGACACAGCACTGACGACTCAGGTCACATTCCATGGATACTGACCACATGTTATCCCACATAAACAGACACTGGCATCCAACACATACCAGACTTTTAGAACCTTCATGGTACATCTCTGAACCACTTAAAAGGATGTTTCTGCACTTCAATGTTGCAACTTAGGCTGCAAGGGGAGGCGATGGCCTAATGGTATTATCGCAGACACCCAGATAATGTTCTGGGGACCTGGGTTCACCATGGCAGATGGTGGAATTTGAATTCAATAAATACCTGGAATTAAGAACAATTGAATCCATAAACCCATTGTCGATTGTCAGAAAAACCCATCTGGTTCACTAATGTCCTTTAGGGAAGGAAACTGCCATCCTTACCTGGTCTGGTCTACATGTGACTCCAGACCCATAGCAATGTGGTTGACTCTTAACGCATCCCTCTGGGCAAAGACGGATGGTCAATAAACGTTGTCTAGCCAGTGACGCCCTCATCCCGTGAATTAATTTAAAAAAACTGACAACTAGCATCATAATGTTGCAACAAGGGTACTGTGCACTCAGGAACACACACATCTCATGGACTGGGCCAGGCTGCATCTCCAAGCACTCTGCATACTGTCACAGCACACACTCAGTCTGAGCCCATCTGGATGCTCGTTCCATCCTTACCTTGCTTTTTTGAGCTTTGCCCCTTCATTCAGAGATACCAGGCCCAGATTGCTGTTATCTTGCCTTGCTGTCTAGTGCTTAGACACAGTCAGTCAGCCACTCAGTCTGGGCAGAATCAGGAGCATCTCCTTGCAACAGAAAAGGAGCTGAATGTCAGGCAGCCCACAATCCATCTTCAGTATTTCCACCCTACAGGGCTGTTTCCCACCTGGAATGAGTGTGAGAGCAAAAGACAGGAGTAATGGCAGATGGAAGTGGGTGGCACAGCTATTACTGGTGGTGCAGGTGCAGGATTTTCCTGACCGAGTGAGTACGCAGCACAGAGGGTATATGCAGGGTAAGTGGTGACAGGGGTTGGGGTGGGTGAGAGCAACGGAGGCAAGATGTTGCAGGCAACAATGACAGTGGTAGAGCAGGAGCCTTTGTGGGAGGTGGGTGCAGTAAAAGAAAGACAGAGTGTCAGGTAATGGAGAGAAGATGGTGGCACTTACACTGGCAGAGTGGGGAAGGACATAGATCTTCCTACAGTGCTGGGCATTCCTTCAGATGGCTGAGACTGCTGTAACCCAGGTGGCAACCTCAGACAAGGCTGGCATGGTTTGGTGTCTTAGTCCTCTCCACACATCCTGGGGGATGAGCAAGTCGTGCCTATGTACCACCCTGTCCAGCATGAGCTCCAGGTCCCCACTGTCAAAGTGGGGTGTGATTCCACTCCCCCACCCTGTTCCATGAGAGACTCTGCAGGGGCATGATAAGCAGTTAGTGAGACGAACTCTAAGTTTGGCCTCATGGTGAACAGCTTGCCAAAAACCTTGATGCAACTCAGACTTGGCCAAAAATGTAAAATACAGCCCACTGTCAATTTAAATAATCATCCAAAGTCCTCATGAATTGCCTCACTTGAACCTGCCCTCACCAGTGTCATGCAGTTCATTCCAGACATTAACTATTCACTTTGAGTGACCATTTTCCTCTCACCTCATATTTGCTTCTTTTGCAAATCATTTTAAAACTGTGCCCTCTGGTTCTTGATCTTTTTACCAGTTTGATCCATTTATGATTGAATGCAGTTTCTTCCTATCCACTCTCCCCCAACCGCTCATTATTTTGAAAACTTCTACCAAATCTCTCCTCAGCCTCCTCCTTTCCAAAGAGGACACTCTCAACTTCTCCAATCTCTCTTCAAAACGTAGTGTCTCATTTCTGGAACTATTGTCATAAACTAATAAACAAATACTTCGTGGTTAATCTTGCCCTGGCTGAAAGGGTAAGTCATCCATTGCCCTGAATAAATCAGTGATGAAGCTAATTTGTATTCTACACCCTCTCCAATGTGTACATCATTCTCCTCTGAGGCATCTAATCCAGCCAGCAGAGGGCTGCCTTCATATTTGCATGCAATCCCCTATAACCTGTTCCAAGCAGGATTATGTCAGTCTAAAATTCTGTCAGTGTTCCCTGCTTTTCTATAACTGCTTTAAAGAACATATTAGCTTGGTAATTCCTACACAATAACATGCACACTTTATGTGGTTAACCTTATCCTATCTGTCCGACAGGGTCAATCACCCATTGCCTTGAATAAGCAACCGATCATTTCTTATAGCAGATCAGGCTAAAATACAAAGGGTAAGGAGTATGAACTTTCACAGGTATGAGTGAGTTTTGGGGATGTCAGTTCTTATATTGTTCAAATTGTGAAGGAATTTGTAGTGATTGTAATGAGGTCAGCCAATTGGACTTCACAGAATGCAAGTTCCCTGATTGAGGCTGTTATTTTAGTCCAATCAGGGAGCCCTGGCTTGACAGGTAAAAGGGGGACTGTCAGAGGTTCTGACACACTGAGGGCAACTCTGAAGAGGCAGTACTAAAGCCAAGGACTGCTCATGTGTAAGTAAGGGGTGACTTGGGGATGAGTTACTGGCCTCCGTGCAGTTATTTCAGGACAGTGAAGTGAGGGTCTGCTGCTATAGCATTGCCCTTTTGGTGGCATAGTAACTCAGATTGGATCACAGTTAGAAAATGTGATACCCTCAGCTCCTAATCAGTACCGTGCACACTTACTGCATCCCGAGTACCCACACCCCTTCAGCATCCACTATGCCCTCAGAACCAACTGTACTTCTAGCACACACTATGCCTAGTACATTCTTTACCCTCAGCATCCACTGTATGTCCACTACACTCTTAGTGACCCCTGTACTCTCAACACTGTGCATAAGGCACCCACTGTATGTCCAACACCCACTGTATGCCCAGTGACCTCTTTTCAGTCAGCACCCACTGTTACCATTGCGCTCAGTTTCCACAGAACCCAATTTCCACTACCCACTGTAAACCAGGATCCACTGTGCCCTCAGTCCACACCCACTGTTACAGATAAAGACGTCTTTGGCTGACTCACTAACTTTCTCCTTAAAACTGTTTTTCCTTATCCTGAAACTTTTGACATTTCTCCCACTTTACTTTGCAGTTGTTATGAAAACATTTTGCTCTAAACCTTTGAATTTTTTTTTACTGCTACTTAATAACTTTCAGACAGCCATATGCTGTGAAACCTCTGGAGTTCCCCTATGATTTAAATAATGACTTGTCAGAGGTATATCAGACAGAGTTGTGAGCAGTCACACACTTGCTATTTCAGCTCAGTGATAAAGACCCAAACAATCCAAGCTGTGCAGTTGCAGGAAACCAATCTTCACCAACTGTTCCAAGACGAAGTACAAATAATGCTTTTGGACCATTCCCCCAGGGTAAACCATCAAGAGGTCTTTATTCATGCATAAAGCAGACCATTACACACATCTGCCACCCACATGACCAGCTGAAACCTTTGTCATGTAAAGACACTCTTTCAATGCATTTAGCAATGAATATTGAAATATGTCAAGCTATAGAAATCTCTGTAGACCCTCCTTCAGTCAGCCCCATTCCCTAAGTCTGTAGTCCCGAAAGTGTTTTCTTTTCAATCTGTTTAGTCCTGACTCAACTAATCCTTCATAGTCCTGGCTTGTCCCTCACATTCTGTGAACTTGAAGTCATTCCAAACTCTGTTGCTGGTATTTTCTCTTCCATCAAATCCTGTTTAGTCACTGGTCCTGCATTCAAACAGAGTTGGAGAAACTCAGGTCTGGCAACATCTGAAGAGGCAGAAAGTTAACATTTTGACTTTTCTAGCACTTTCTGTGATTGTTTCAGATTTCCCATATCTTCTATTTCAACTTTATTACTCCTGTATTTCACTGATCTATAATGGCTCCCAGTCAAGCAACTGCCGGTGGTTGTGAGGCGGGGGGAGGGGGGTGTTGTCACAGATGAGGAGGAATTTCTTTACCCAGAGAGAGTGGTGAAACTGCGGAACTCTCCGCCACTGGAGACTGTGCAAGCAAAAATACTGAAGACTTTCAAGAAATATGTAGCTAAAGCTCTTAGGTGAAAGGGATAAAACGATATTGAGAGAAAGCAAGAACTGGGTATTAAGTTGGATGATCAGCCATGACTGTACTGAATGGTGGAGGAAAGTTGAAGGCTGAATGGCCCACCTCTGCTCCAATTTTCTGTTTCTATATAACTCCACTCTCTGGGGAAGGTGGGTGGGCACGTGGAATAGATACCTAAAAAGAGAGCCCACACTGTTTTGAATGTACAGCTAATAGTTTCAATCTGGTATCACAGTCACTTCGTTGGCACCTGGTGTCTCAATTGTACATTACAAATTGATTGAAAAATCTTGGAAACAGCTATTTTCCTGGAGTTTTTATACAAAACAGATCAAGCCAACAGCATTCCAAAACAATTAACATTCTGGTGAAAGGTCATCAACCTGAAACATTAAAATCAAAAATCAAAAAAGTGCAGATGTCAGATATTTGAAATACAAACAGAAAATGTTGAACAGTTAGTTCTATTTCAAGTCATTGAGTCATAAAGCAGGGAAACAGGTCCTTTGGTCCAACTCATGTTGTAACTCAACTTGGATCTACCACTTTCTCTGGCAGTTCATTTAACATACAAATCACCCTCTATGAAAAAGTTGCCCCTCAGGTTCCTTATAAATTTTTCTCCTCTCATCTTAAAAATATGCTCCATAAGTCATATTGAATTCCATGATAACTCGCATGCTCTCTCCAAAGATGCTGCCTGACCGACTCAGTCTCTCCAAACTTATTCTTATTTCTAAAACTTTTTTAGTTTAATTATGCAAATCTAGAATGAATGTTCTTAAGGAACAGATCAATGGATTTTCTGAAATGGAGCTTCTACTAATGAATGTTCATAAGGTTGCTAGCCACGTGTGGCTTGGATATATAGACGGCTGCCCTGGAAGAGAGCATTATTGACCAACTTCTCCACATCTTGATTAGTATATATCACAAACATCAAAGATTAAGGAAAAATTCAAGAGGAAAGATAGCCAAATCCATAAGAACTTATTGCAATATTATGAATGTTGTACAGCACAATTTCAAAATCACAGAAAAAAGATTTATTGTCATCATGAAGAACAGACTCAAGTGAGAAAATGTGGAAGAAATAAAGATTTTTCCTTCACTGGCTTTATGAAAAGTCTCTGTGCCCCACATCCTGTTTTAACCGTGAATTAATTCAGGTCAACAGAACAAACCCCCTCAAAACAAGGATTACTGTATTCACGAGGGACACTAACCTTGAATGGAGAGGCATTTCCTTAGTTTCAAACACTGCGTGAACTGAAGGAGGAAAGTGGCTGAAGTAGAAACATATTTGAGAAGAGAAAAAAGAACAAAATATAATATTTCGCATAAAAATGGTTTGCTATTGCATTTTTAAACTTTAAAAGTTGTGTGGAAATCTCTCAAAACCTAACGGAGAACAAGCTTTTTGGGTACTGACTGAGCTGCAGCTAAAACCACTAGCATCATTGAGCAGATAATACAGATGATAAAAAAATGCTTTGACAATTACAAAGTTAGTCAATACAATCTTCTGGCCATTTCATCTGACTTAGAAAGCTCCACTTTCCTCTTCTGGGACCTTTGTAATGCTCCAGATTCAAACCTGGTATAGCAGACCGCCAGCCAATTAATCCTTGGGTTGTCTTTGGAACAGGAGGCGATGGTCCTACCTGTGGAAAGGCAGATCCGAAATAGGTCAGGAGTTGAGACAACATTAGATTTCATACAGAAATAGAAATCAAGAACATGAGAGATAGCCCCAGGTAGGCTGCAACAAGTATTGTGTTCAGGTTCTGGTCATCTCACTTCAGAAAGGATATGAATATATTTAAGTGACTGCATCATGTGCAGTTCAGTTATAGGGAGAGATTATACAAATTAGATATGTTTTCTCCAGAATTTGGAAGGTTAAGGGCTAATTTTTCTTTTTTATTCATTCACACGATTCACAGGGCGGCACGGTGGCACAGTGGTTAGCACTGCTGCCTCACAGTGCCAGGGAGCTGGGTTCAATTACACCCTTGGGCGACTGTCTGTGTGGAGTTTGCACATTCTCCCAGTGTCTGTGTGGGTTTCATCCTGGTGCTCCAGTTTCCTCCTACAGTCCAAAGGTATGCAGGCTAGGTTGATTGGCCTTGCTAAATTCCCGTAGTGTTCAGGGATGTGTAGATTAGGTGGGTTATAGGGGGATGGGTTTGGGTGGGTCCTCTGCAGGTCAGTGTGGACTTGTTGGGCCAAAGGGCCTGTTGCCACGCTGTAGGGATTCCGTGAATGATCTATGAAAGGAGTGGTGTGCCTCTTTGCCCAGAGAGCAGTTAAGAGTCAACCACATTGCTGTATTGGATTTTTCTTCCCTAAGGGACGTTAGCGAATCAGATGAATTTCTCCAACAATGGATTCATGATCATCAGACTCTTAATTCTAGATTTTTATTGAATTCAAATTCCACATCTGTCACAGCAGGATTCGAACCCAGGCCCCCAGAACATTATCTGGGTTTCTGGATTAAAAGTCAAGTGATACTATCACTAGGCCATCACTTCTGATCAAAGACTTCAAGATATTAACAGGAAAAGAAAGGCGAGATAAAGATAAACTATTTCCACAGGTTGGGGATTCTAGAATTAGGCTACATAGGGTATAGGCAGAATTAGGCACAGACCATTCAGAAGAGATGTTAGGAAGCACTTCTACATAGAAAGGATGGAAGATGTTTGGAAGTCTCTTCCACAATGGCACTGGATGCAGGATCTAATTTAAAATCTAATAGACACCATTTTTTGCTAAGCAAAGGGATTAATGGATATGGGCCAAAGGAAGGTACGTGGATTACAAATCTGCCATGATCTCACTGAATGGTGGAGCAGACTAAAGGGGCTGAATGGTCTACTCGTGTTCCTACACTCCCAACAGAACCAGTGTAGGCTCAATGGGCAGAATGGCCTTCTTCTGCACCGTAACAACTCTACATTGTTCTCCATACCCAAGAGAAGTTATATTTGCCATAGGTTCACTCAGCTAATACTGGGGATGGCAGGAGAGATGGGATCAATTGGGTCTGTACTCACTAGCGTTCAGTGAAATCTGATTAAAACATATAGAATTCTAACAGGGCTGGACAGATTGGATGCAGGGAGGATGTTTTCCCAGGTTGGTAAGTCTAGAACTGGGCACACAGACTCAGGATACAGGATCGATCCTTTAGGACTGAGTTGAGGAAAAGCATCTTCACTTAAAGGTTAGTGAACGTGTGGAACCTGCTTTGCAACCACAGGAGGCCGTGTCACTGAATATATTTAAGGAAGAGAGAGATAAATTTTTAGACTTTAAAGGCAATGGGAGAAAGTGGGAGTAAGGCATGGAGCTAAAGATCAGCCATGATCTTATTGAATGGCCTACTCCTGATTTTTATGTTTCAATGTGAAGATCCTGGAGAAAATGCAGAAGAAAGTTACCAGTTCAATTCCAAGAATGAGGGATTTCAGCAACAAGACTAGGTTGGAAAGGCTGGAATTATTCTCATTGGCAGATCTGATGGAGCTGTTACAAGATTGTGAAAGGTTTAGATAAGGTGAACAAAAACGTTTTCCCATGAATTGATGGCATAAGGACTAGGGATCACAAGAGTTTTTGTGTGAGCAAGAGATACAGCAGGTATTGGAGGAAGAACTAGAGTCCTTGAACTTGCTGCCTACGGTGGTGGTGGTGGGTGGTGACAATAATTCAAAAGAAAGCTGGATGGAACAAACTGAATAAATGAGCAGGATTCTGCCAGAATGAGACTGACTGTATTGTTGAACAGAGAGCTGGGCTGGACTGGCTGGGTCAAATGGCCTTCTTCTGTGCTAGAATGCCCCTCTGTCTGTAACATTGATTAAATTGAGAGATGAAGATGGTTAGAGATATAGGATAGAGAAATCAATTACAAATGCACAGGCGATGGAAACAGATTAAATGGGTAAAACACAAGTATCTGTACACGTGGTACAACTGCAGAGATAGAGAGTTACAGATGTAAAATAATGAGGCTTTAGAGTGATACAGGGATGACAGCATTATGGAAATGGGGAGGAGTTGTTGTACTGTCAGGTTGGTAAGAAGAGCTGGGTTTAGTGCATGGGGCTTGGAGCAAGATATGGTGTAGGTGGCAGGAATTTGACTTGTTTGCCACTGGGTGCATTGTGGAATGAGAATGACAAATTCAAACTCTTGCATAAGTACAACTACAGCATTAATGTAAATTTGTAGTTATTCACACCACCCCCCCACCTTTCATATTTCATTGCCAGATATTCTTTGTTTCATGTCAAAGAAAATGCTCTTTTTATTTGTGATCTCAGGGTGGAGCTGGCATTCACCGGATGTAATCTGTATCCCCAACAGAGTTGGGAGTATATCCTTACAGTGAAGTAGTTATGGGCAGGGTGCACTCTGCCAGCTCTGGACTAATTCTCACTTTATTGCCACCTGCACAACTCCACCTTCCTTAGCCCAGTTTTTGTGATTTTTACCTCTCTAGAAGAGATATGTCTGGAATGGGCCAGGAATCACAGATGATACAATAATGGAGGAGGATACATTAATATTACTACAGGCTACAGATGGGCTGGCCAGATGTACTGAGCAGTGGGAAATTGAATTCAATCTGGATAACTGAGATGGTGCACTTGAACAGAACAAACAGGCAAGGAAATACATGATGAACAGTAGGATCCTCTGTGTGCATGTAGACAAGTCCCTTGAGTTATTAGGACAGGTCGATAAAAAGTGAAGAGGACATTTGGGATACTCACCTTTATCAACTGAAGCATAGAGTTTAAGAGCAGGGAGGCTATGCAGGAACTGTAATAACAGTTGGTTATGCCAAAGCTAGAGTACTGTGTGCAGTTCCCAGAGGGCGGGTGGGAATCTGAAACTCGGTTTGTAAAGGTGATAAAGGCAGAAAGCCTCAAATAGTGAAGTAGTATTTAAGAAGTACACTTGCGATGCCAAGCAGAAAGGGCTATGGGCTAAGTGCTGGAAAAAGGGATTAGAATAGTTAGGTGGTTGATTTTGAATGGCGAGGAGACAATGGGCTGAAGAGCCTTTTTCTGTGCTGTGCTATGCACATGGGAGTGGATTAGGCAACTGCCTCATTGTCCAGCCCCTAGTGGGGATTGTAGCACTGTAGGTCAGACCTGCCTTCAGGTTGCCTTTTGGATCCACTGCAATCTGTATGGAAAAGATACTCATGGGATTTCTAGGATTTTAACCCACTGACAGGACAAATGGCTTTTAACAGAAGTGTGGTGAAGAAGCTGCAATCTGCGTGACATAAAGATACTGTTTATCAACATGGCAGATCCAAAACTCATTGAATAAAAGGCACTTCTCACCTGGATGTACTTGCTGATCGGTGATGCAGGTCGAACCTTCAGGTGATCTGGGGTATGCAGTCGACATTTATTTCTCAATTTCTCCTGTTCAGCCTCAATCTGAAAGAAAAGTAAAAAAGTATTCATTATGGTTAGGGACTTAAAAATTTTAATTTAGATTTAAAAAAAGTTAGCGTCCTCAGAGTTAGCTCATGCACGTGAGGCAAGTTTTGCCAGTTTTCCTCCCCATCCTTCTTGCTCCTTGCCTATCCTGATCTAATGGGGCATTTGCCAAGTCTGAACTGGGATAGCATGTTGATAGACTATTCATTCATAGAGAGGTGAGGTGGGGCAGCACAGCACAATGCCATAAAAATGGCAACCCTCTTACACGTTTCCATGCAGGAGACCTATGAATGGTCAGAGGGGAAATGCAGATCAGTTTCCTGTTCCCATGGAAACAGGGAGACCAACCACGACATCCTTGCAAATCCCTGTCTCTGACAGAGCTGAACATCCTATGAATTCAGAAGTCACACAACACTAGGTTATAGTCTAACAGGCTTATTTGAAATCACAAGCTTTAAGGAGCAGTGCTCCAAAAGCTTGTGATTTCAAATAAGCCTGTTAGACTATAACCTGGTGTTGTGTGACTTCTGAATTTGTCCTCTCCAGCCCAATACCAGCACCTCCACATCCTATGAATGTCACTTCTAGGTGGAACGAAGAGCAGAAAGAAAGTTGATGCCACTTCCAAGTGACAGAAAGCAGCTGTCTAAAGATGCACCTGTAGGGAGTAAAACAAAGTTGCCTACACAACAGAGAAAAAGTTTACTTTCAAACAGCCCCCTCTCTCTACCATTCCCCCTGCAGCCTTCCAATCTCCTCCCTTAACCTTCCCTCACTCGCATGCAGAAAGGCAGGAAGCTCCCGGTGCAACAGACATTGTGACTGCCTCACCCTCCCTGTGTTGGCTGCCCTTTGCTATGGCAGGCCATCACCACCTACTCCTTCCAGGGCCTCGTGACCCATTTCCATTCACATACCCACCTCTCCCAGCCCGTGAGCCTAGGCATCCACCCACCTCTTCCCTTTCTGCTTTTAACCCTGCTCCTGCTGGGGTCCCAGCCTTTTCACTTTTGAAGCCTCCTCAGCAGCATTTCTGATGATTATTGGAGCAAGCATTTTTTGTGCTGTCAGAGTCATAGAGGCCTTAAAAAAAGCCCTTCAGCCCATTGCATCTGCACCGTCAAAAGCAACTGCCTAACTATTCTAATCCAATTTTCCTGCACCTGGCTCATTGCCTTGAAATCTTTGGAATCACAAGTACACACTAAACATTTCTTCAAACATATGAGAATTTCTGCCTCCATCACCCTTACAGGCAGAGTTCCACATTCCCACCACCCTCTGGATTAAAAAGGTTTTCCTCACATCTCCTCACCCTTACCTTACTCCCAGTTATTGATCCCTCCAGCAAAAGTGAAAATTCCACAAACAAACAGCAAGGATGCTAACAAAAACAGAAGATGCTGGAAAAGCTCAGCAGGTCTGGCAGCATCTGTGAAGAGAAAATCATAGTTAACGTTTCGGGTCCAGTTCTGAGGAAGGCTCGCCGGACCCGAAACATTAACTATGATTTTCTCTTCACAGATGCTGCCAGACCTGCTGAGCTTTTCCAGCATCTTCTGTTTTTGTTCCTGATTTACAGCATCTGCAGTTCTTTTGGTTTTTAATAAGGATCCCAATACTGATCCCTGTGGAACCAGACAGAGGCTTCCAGTCATCAAAACGCCCATTGACCATCATTCTACTTCCTGCCACACAGTGAACTGTGGATCCAATTGGTTCTTACTTTCAAAATCAGCATCCCATGCAGGACTTTATCGAAAGCCTTGGTGAAGAAGGCTACGTCAAATGCATTGCCCTCGTCTACACACCTGGTCACCTCTTCGAAAAATTCAACCAAGTTGGTGAGATGTGATCTTAACAAAACCATGCTGCCTGTTTTTGAATAATCCCTGTCTCTCCAAATGCAAATTCTGTCCCTCAGAATTGCTTCCAATAACTTCCCCACCACTGACTATCGTCTCTTGGTTTATCCCTTCCTCCCTTTGTGAAAAATGGTACCATGCTGGCTTTCTTCCAGTGCTGTCGCCTGACAGGAATTGAAAGTTATTGCCAAATATTTCCTCCCTTGCCTTGTTCAACAATCTAGGACACACTTCATTCAGCCCTGACTTTTTATCCACTTGTAAGCCTGCCAGACTGCTCAGGACATCCTCTCTCTCTATGCTAAATTTCTTCGTTATAACAATCCTTCTCCCTGATTTCTATACCCATGCTGTCACTCTCACTGGCGAGCACCGACACACAGTATTCATTTAAAACCTTACCTACATCCTCTGGCTCCATGTACAAGTTGTCACTGAGGTCCTTAATGGGCCCTACACTTTCCTGTAATGTACTTGTAAAATACTTAGGATTTTACCTGCCATTATCCTTTTGCTTTTCTAGTTTTTTCAAATTCCTTCTTGCATATTCTGTACCTCTCTAGGGCTTCTGCTGTTTTAAACCTTTGGTATTTGCCATTTTTTCTTTTTTTCTCTTTAATCAATCCTGTATATCACTTGGTATCCAGAGTTCACAGGATTTGTTGGACCCACCCTCCTCCTTTATTTGAATATGTTGTTCTATACTCTTCCTATTTCGTTCTTGAATGCATCCCACTGCCCTGACACCGAATTACGTAAAAGTAAAACAAAGAACTACAGATGGTAGTAATCTGAAACAAAGTGTTGAAGAAACTCAGCAGGTCTGACAGCATCTGTAGAGAAAAAAAAAAGTTAATATTTTGACCCCAGTGACCAGTGATCCATTCTGGTGAATGCTGAGGTTCTCCAGCACTTTCCATTTTTGTGTATCTAAAAAGTGTTACTCCTAGACCACTCTGGCCAAATCATATCTGATCTTATTAAGATTAGCTTTCCTCCAGTTTAGAACATGGAGTTCAGGGCCATGATCACTGTTTGCAAAATGGGCCCCGCACTGATACTTCAACCACTTGTCTGGTTTCATTACCTACAGCTAAGTCCAGGATTGCCCTTCTCTTGTAAGGCCTCTTCACAGGCTAGCTAAAAAAGCTGTCCAGGATGCATTTTGAGAATGCCACTCTCTAAACCTTTCACACTATGACTACTCCAGTTTATACTTGTCTGAAATTTACCTGCATATTTGCCTTTCCATTTCTCTTGGATGTTATGGGGCCTACGGTACACTCCTCCAGCAATGTGTTTGGTTCTTTTTGGTTTAAGTTCTACAGATTTATCACAGCCAATGATGCTACTGACTGCACATGTGGTCATATTGCAGACCGAAAGTGATCTTTCCCCACCAGACTCGGAACAATCAGAAATGGGATCTCATAACTAACCAGTAGGTAATGCAGTCTCAGCAGGTTGCAGTAAGAAATCAGTTCTACTACCAGTTAGATCATGGTCGATCAATCCAATTTACCCTTATTTCCACACCTAGGTCTGAAAAATCCATCAACTGCAGATTTGAGATTTTCATTTGACCTTACCCAGCAGTTTTAGAAGAATATTCCTTCCACTCCCTTTTGTGGGAAGAAGCCTGCCAAAACTATTTTTTGTGCAGATACCACAAGATCATCTGATAATGGCCCATTTACCACATCTGCCGAGAGATACCAATTATTTCTGAAAAGATCCCTGGGTTTTAATGTCCACTACTCCATTCAGCAATTTGAACAATTAGCTGAGTTTACACACGTTTAGATCAGAACATTCTTGTCAGCCCATTATGTCTATACCGACCAACAAAGCAGCACATCCTTCTGCGAGTGTGGCGACCAGAACTGCACATGGTATTCCGTCTGTGGCCTAACCAATGTTTCACAAAGTTATAAAAAGACTTCCTTGTGCCTATATTCTCCACCCCAGCTAAAGGCAGCAAGCATCTCATATGCCTTCTTCACCACTTTGTCTACCTGTGCTAACACGTTAGCAATTTATGGACTTGTACATCAAGGTCCCTTTATTCCCATATTACACCTCCCTAAATACATCACCTCACACTTACCAGGATTAAATTCCATCTGTCATTGCTCCGTCCAATTTACCTGATCAACATCAGACTATTGCCAGAGACCATCCTCCTCACTACAAACAACATCAATTTTTCTGCCATCTGCAAACTTACTAATTAAATCTTCTACATTCACATACAAATTGTTAATGTGCATAATAGATAGTGATGGCCCCAGCATCAATCCCAGTGGTATATCGCTAGGCTTCCAATCACAAAAACAACTCTTCAACATCACCCTTGCCTCCTATGCGTAACCAGTTTGCTAACTTGCCTTGGCTCCCATGGGCTCAGACCTTTTGGACCAGCCTTCCATGTGAGACCTTGTCAAAATGTCTTAGTGAAGTCCATGTAAATCACATCAGCTCCTCAACCCTCATCAATAAATTTAGTCACCTTTTCAAAAAAAACTCAATTAGTCAGGCAGGATCTCCCTCTAACAAAATCTATGCTGACTGTCTCTGATCAATCCCTGCTTTTCCAAGTGTTAATTAATCCTATCCTTTAGAATTTTTTTTCCAATAATTTCCCTACTAATGTCAGACTAACTAATCTCTAATTACCTGGACAATTCCTGCTGACCTTTACTGAACAAAAAAAAACCCACAATAGCTATTCTCCAGTCTGACACTTCACCTGCAACCAGCAAGTATTAAAACTATCTCCACCAGTGCCCCAGAAATCTCTTCCCTTGTTCCGCCATAGCATCCAGTTATATATCTCATCAGGCGCTGGCGATTTATGCACCTTTATTCCTGCTATAACATCTTAGCATGTTCTAGAAGATGAAAATCCCAGCTACAAATGTCTTTCACCTCTGTGAATACAGATGAGAAATATTAAGACCTCACCCACATCATCTGGCTCCACGTACAATTGCTCCTCCTATGGTCTCTAATAGGCTCCACTCCTTCCTCTTAACATATTTATAAAATACTTGAGAGTTTTCCTTAACCCTATCTGCCAAAGATATTTCGCGGCCGCACTCTGCCTTCTACATTCTTTTTACAAGCATTCCCTACACACTTATTAAAAAACGGGTCCACCCTATTTATGATGCTCTGTACCTAACACTTCCTTCCTTCCTTTGTTCTTCATCAAACTTTCGATATCCTTTTACATCCAGGGTTCTCTGGACTTGCTGTCTTCGCTTTTCACTCTTACGAGGAGCATGTGGCCCTGAATTCTTACTAAACCACTTTCCAAATTAAACTTACTTGTAAGGAACTGCTCCCAGAATAATGTTTGCCAGATCCTGTCATTGGCCTTCCCCCAGTTTAGACAACTTCTGCACCGTCCTTGTCCTTTTTCACATTGGCTTTGAAACTTAGAACCATGGTCACTAGCCCCAAGATGCTCACCCACTGAAACTTCAAACACCTGACTGGCTTCATTCCCTAGGATTAGGTCTAGCACTGCCCCATTTCTAATAGGACTATGTACTGGCACAAATAGCTCCATTGATGTACTTTAAAAATTCCACCCTATCTAATCCTTTCACATTAAGTTTTTCCCAGCTAATGTAAGCAAAACTAAAATCCCCTACAACTATAATCCTACTCTTCTCACACCTTTCCATAATTTGCTTACATATCTGCTCCTCTATCACCCTTTGATTCTTGGGAGGCCTGTGGTAGAATCCCTGCAAAGTACTCCATGTAAGAATTCTGTGTAAAATTATCCTACGTTTGAAAAAGTAATTCCTAAATTGATCCTAAAAATACTTTCCCCTCACTAGTTTTATCCCAGATCCCAAAGTTCCTATCTTGCAATTTAATGTATATTAATATTTCCAATCACAGCCCTAACAATTTTTGCACACATCTCTTCCACATTCCCGTTCAAGGCTGAAGAGGTCAAGATTCTCAACACTCAGTTCAAAATCCTTAACACCAGACTCTATCAGGGGCTGTAGTGGTAATGTCACTGGGAGAGGAACCTGGATCCCCAGGCTAATGCTCAAATCCTAGGACAGTCGCCTGTGGAACTAAAATTTAATGAATTAGTTTGGAACATAAAGGCGATTATTAAACTCTAATTGTTGTAGAGTTATTAAACTCTAATTCTTTAATTAGTTCACTAATGTCCTAATTATCTATCAGGGCACTAAGACAACATTCTGTAAATAGTACTGAAGACTTATGCTCCAGATCACCCCTAGCCAAGCTATTCCAACACTGGTAGCTATCCGACAATGTGGAAAATTGCTCAGGTATGTCATGTACACAAAAAAAAAACACCAAGACAAATCCAACCGACCAATTACTACCCCATCAGTCTACTTACTTTCCATCACTTTACTGATGGTCGAATCATCAACAGTGCTATTAAGCAGCACATGCTTAGCTATAACGCACTCACTGATGCTCAGTTTGAATTCTGCCAGGGCCTCTCAGCTTCTGACCTCATTATAACCTTGGTTCGAACACAGACAAAAGAACTGAATTCCAGAGATGATGTGAGAGTGACAGCCCATGACATCAAGACAAGGTTCAACAGTGTGGTATCATGGAGTGCTAGCAAAACTGGAGTCAATGGGAATCAGGAGGAAAATTCTCCACTGGTTGGAAGTCATACCTGGCACATAGGAAGATGGTTGTGGTTGCTGGAGGCCAGTCATCTCAGCTCCAGGGCATCTCTGCAAGAGTTCCTCAGGGCAGTGCCCAAGGCCCAATCATCTTCAGCTGCTACAGCAATGATCTTCCCTCCATCACAAGGTCAAAAGTGGGGATGTTCAATGATGATTGCATAATTCACAATGCTCAGTATCATTTACAACTCCACAGACACCAAAGCAGTCCATGTCCAAATGTAACCAGACCCAGACAATATCCAGGTTTGGGCTGAAAAATGGCAACTAACCTTCACACTACACAAATGCCAGGCGATGACCATCTCCAATAAGAGGTAAATCTAATCACCACCCCCTGACATTCAATAGCATTACCATCACTGAATTCCCCACTATCAACATCCTGGGAATCTGACTGACCAGAAAGTGACTGGACTCATCATACAAATACAGTGGCTACAAGACCAGGTCAGAGGCCAAGAATACTGCAGCGAGTAATTCACCTGACTCTCCAAAGCTTGTCCATCATCTACAAAGGCACAAGTCAGGAGTGTGGTGGAATAGTCCCCATTTACCCGGATAAGTGCAGCTCCAACTACACAAGCAGCTCAACACCATCAAGTACAAAGCAGCCAGCTTGATTGACACCACATCCCCAAACATTCACTCCCTTCAACAGTGGCTGTCAGTAGCAAGTGTGTACGATCTACAGGAAGCACTGCAGAAATTCAAAGATCCTTAGTCAGCATCTTCCAAACCCACAACCACTTCCCTCTAGAAGGACAACAGCAACAGATACATGGCACCACATCACTTGGAAGCTCTCCAAGTCATCGCCATCATGACTTGGAAATACATTACCATTCCTTCACTGTTGCTGCATCAAAATCCTGGCATTCCCTTCCTAACAGCATGGTGGGTTTACCTACAGCACGTGGATTGCAATGGTTCAAGAAGCCAACTCATTACCATCTTCTCAATGACAACTAGGGATGGGCAATAAACTCCAGCGCAGCCAGTGACAGTCATGTCCCACAAACCCATTTAAAAAAGTAAATCTACCATCCTCACCCAGTCTGATTCATGTGACTCTAGACCCACAATGTGGTTGACTCTTAACTGATCGAGAGCAAAGGGCGCTGGCCTGAACAGGGATACACATACCCCACAGAGAGAAAAAAAAGTGAACCCTACTTAGTTTCATGGCCGTGAATTATGTGAATGCCAGAAAAAAAAAATCACAGATCCTTTACACACTTCTTACAGGTCCCATTGACTTACCCTCTGCACCACTTCATGTCCTAATGGTGTCTCTCTGCAGTAAGATGCTACCTTCTTCCTTTAAATCCATCTGGATACAGAGCGTCAGCGTAGTTTTCAATTTAGGGAGGTATGTTGGTGTTAAATCCAGAATTTACTGCCCAATACTAATTGCCCCCAAGGGAGAGATGGGAGGGAGCCACCTTGAAGTGTCTAGTCTATAGGGTCTAAGTACACCCAGAATCCTGCTGGCCTTGGAAGTCTCAGGATTTTAACCTACTGGCAGCGAAGGAGTGATCATATAAGTTCACGTTTGGGTGGTGTGAAGTCTTAGTCATCAAAAGTGTAAGACATTCAGGCAAGTCACTTACTCTCTGTTCATCTTGTAGCTATATTCTCACATAGACAAGCCCCAGTAGCGAAGTAAATCTGAGAAACCCATCCAACCCCAGAAAGATGTCAACTTATCAAAAGCCAGAAACAGTAGCACCACCAGGGAGGTAATGGCTGATGCTAGTAATGCATCAGTGGAGACAGGGTTCGTCAGCGTATCCCAGGCCAGGGTTAAGCGAGGATAGGAGAGCAATCACAGGGGAAGGGTTTGGCAGCAAGGTCAGGAGGGAGTGAGGGCAGGAGAGTCACAGGTGAAAAGTGAAACAGCAAGGCCAATAGTGTGGCTTTCAGCACGTTCTTTCTTCCAAATATCGGATTGCTTGATCAGGCCTTTTTACGTTTGACCCTTCTCCCCCATCCTCAATCCCCTCCCCCAGGGTAGCCTGTGTTTTCCCATCTTGGTGAGACCCTGTCCACTGCTGGGTTAATACCAGAGCAATCATGAGGGGCATAGATAAGGTGAATAGCAAAGGTCTTTTCCCTAGAGTGAGGGAGCTCAAAACTAGGGGTCATATTAAGGTGAGAGGAGAAAGATTTAAAAAAAGAGACCTCTTCACGCAGAGAATGGTTGATATCTGGAATGAACTACGAGGAGTTGTTGTAGATGCAGGTACAATTACAACATTTATAAGTCATTTGGACAGGTACATGAATACAGAAGGTTTAGAGGAATATAGGCCAAATGCAGCAATTGGGACTAGCTTAGTTTGGAAAACTTGGTTGGCATGGATGAATTGGGCCGAAATGTCTGTTTCCTGTGACTCTACCCAGCTAAGCACTTCAATTGTTGGCAGGTTGGGAAAGTGTGGAAGTGGAAATGTGAAAAGATACCCACCTGCTGCCCTATGACCAAGCTTGCCATTGTGGACAAGGCATAAATTTTGGCCGTTCACCCAAATTCCAATCCAATGGTCACACGCTTCTATCTCAATGTGCTGGAGGGGGCCAGGCCTCATTGTCCCAGCAGGCAGGGGAAAAATATCACTTCTCGTTTATTAATGACCAATTGCCCCTCAATAGCTGCAGAGTACCTAGTGGTGTCCTCACTTAGGCACTTTCGTAGGCTGGGAGAGGGGGCAAATTGGGGCCTTGAACAACTCAGCCCAACAAGTCACTTCCATGGAAATGGAGTGGTGTCCTGTGGCCACTCTGACCCCACCAAAAATAGTTTTGTTTCTCCACCTTACTTTTAAGGACACTGACCACCTTGTGAAAATGTGTATAAACAATTCAAATCTCCAGACCTCTGGTAGCAAAGCCTAAATCTCTCAAATGAAACTCTAAAAATAGTGAGCAAAGTATTCACCTTCTAAACAAAGTACAAAATATAAACTTAAACTAAAAGGTACATATTGTTCTCAACACCCTTACATCCTATTCGTCTCAGATTCCAGAGATTGGGAATGGCATTACCTTATCACGTTCAGTTACCAGAAATCCCCATCTGTTTACCCACTTTTTTGCTGCATCAGCTTCCAATAAGATTGCATTTGTCCTGAAACAAAATAGATTGAGATTTTCAGTCACTCCACTGCAAAATATTAAACATGGATGTCTTTAACTCTGTTCTAAAACTTATTCATTTCTTCCCTGTGTAACTCCCAATCTGCAATTATTCCAAAACTATACTATATATTTCTACAGTGCTCTGCATTTTTGTATCTTACACTGTCACTCGAGTGACACTCACACACTGCAGTTATTCCCAATTTATGCTTTAGTTCACACGTGGTTTCTTATATCCTACTCTGCACATTCATTCAACCGTGTACATTGGATGTCAAATCCATGGCATCGGAGCCCTGGCAAAACGAATTCAATGGGAATCAAGGGTAAACACTCTAAGTTGCAGTCATATCTGGCACAAAGGAAAAAAATGGAGGACAAATATCTCTGTAGTAGTTCCCGGAGTAGATACTTTCTAATCAATCTATTTATAGATGTTATTGCACACCTCTGAGCAGGTAGGACTTGAATCCAGGCCACCTGGTCTGAAGGTGGGGACACCATCACTGCATCACAAGAGCCCTCGAGTTCCTCAGGACAGTGGTTGTAGGCCCAATTATCTTCCCATCATAAGGAGGATGTTGGATGATTATGCAATGGTCAGCTCCATTCACAACTGCTTAGGTACGTACACAGTATCCATTAGAGTCAAAGTCTCACAGCACATGAGGCCCTTGGGCTGATCAAATGTCCACAGAAAATGCCTTTGACAAGATGCTGCACAGGAGACTGCAAAATACAAACCCCTGGTGTTTGAGCAAGGCACTGGCATGGATACAGAATTGGCTCACTGGCAGGAGGCAGTGTGTGGGAATAAAGGGGTCTTTTACAGGATTGCAGCAGGTGACTAATGAAGTTCTGCAGGGGTTATTTGCCACCAGAGGCATGGACAATATTTTTCAACTAGTAGGAAACAGTAGAACCCAAGGGCACAGCCTCAGAGTGATAGGATGACCTTTCAGAAAATGAGGAGGAGGAATTTCTTCAGACAGAGGATGGTTAATTAGGGGAACTCATTATTGCAGAGGTCTGTTGAGGCCAAGTCATCAAGTGCATTT
Source organism: Ginglymostoma cirratum (assembly GCA_024137785.1). NCBI lineage: Eukaryota > Metazoa > Chordata > Chondrichthyes > Orectolobiformes > Ginglymostomatidae > Ginglymostoma > Ginglymostoma cirratum. The sequence continues at coordinate 36,897,741 of JAHRHZ010000087.1, forward strand.
AAGACAGAGATAGATAGATTCTAAAGGGCTCAAGTGTTATGGGGAGAAGGCAGGAGAACGGGGTTGAGAAACAAGTCAGCCATGATTAAATGGTGGAGCAGACCTGATGGGCAAAAGGCCTAATTCTGTTCCTATACCTTACAGTCTGTGGACCTATCTACATTAATCCCACTCTCCAGCACTTGGCTGATTGCCTTGAATGTTAAAGACATTTCAAATACTCATCCACAAACGTTTTAAGTTCATTGTCCACAAATGCAGCACTGCACAAGCATACGGAATTGCACATACATCGGAAATGGGGCTCAGCAAAACGACTGAGTCAAAATCCACTGGCTATGTGCTGGTGAAGAGCGGGGATGATGTGGAACACTGGTCAGGAGATACCCTCCAGAGGGAGGAGAAAGGAGGGCCAGGACATCCCCTCCACCCAAGCCCATCTCATCATCCTTCCATTTCAAGACCAGATCACCCCTCCTGCCCCATGGACATGGGCCATATCACTCAAAATCCACTTGCATTCACACGCTTAAGACACCACATGGTGGCGTCAGCAAACATAGCCTTCTTTTTCATTCTTTGATGGAAATGTCAGTGCATTTCTTGCCCTCCAACTGAGCAGTTTGCTTGGCCACTTCAGAAGGCAGTTAAAACTCACCGCTGTTGGTCTGTACCTGTCTGTGGATTGCCACCTTACTGAGGTGGAGAGGTTTGAGTGCTCCATTGATCCAAAGAACGATGCCGCCAAGAGTTCTCAACTCCAGGCAGGGCCATCATGGCAGTAAGGAACCAGACACAATGCAATCCAAAACTAGTCCTCAATGGCAACCCAGGCAGGAGATACTCATATGATATCAACAGCTGCAATGGCAGATGAAGGCAGCAGCAGTAGGGAGATCTCCAGTCGTTGGGGTGTCCTTGCCACTGAAACTGGATCTACCCTGTCAAGGATAGTATGTCTGCATTGTGCAATAGTACACCCACAATTAAGATGTCTCACACAAGGAGTCTACCTACAGGAATTCAACCACCCCCAATGATATACACAACACAAGCCCTGTGGTGAGTGACAAGAGGTGACCAGGACAGAGTTGAGAGAGTCTTAGATTGAGCTCACTGTTTTCAGACCAGCACATAGGCAGTGGTGTTTGATTCAGTTGTTTCACCCTTGGAACAAGAACAGGAATGTGTAGTGGCAGCTTTCTTCATGACTGAGCAGCCCTCTTCAGCATCCACTATCCAATCTGCTCATCTCACATGGGGAAGGAACTTGAAAAGATACCCTAAAAATAGCCTGCTTCATCTCCAACCCATTTGGAAAACCTCATCAGGTGGTCTGAAAACAAAAAAAGTGAACCCAATCTCAGATCCCTCACGTACAATGAGCCAAACAATCTTCCAGAATGAAGAACTGCCTTTGTTCCCATGAACTCAGACACTTCACACTAACACTGCTGCCTTGCAGGAGACTTGAAGAGAAGGTGAATGGTAGCTAAGGAAAGACAGCGGGGGTTGCACGCGAAGATCAACCCAGGATTCACAGAATGGGATTTGCCATCATGAATAAACTTGCCAACCAACTCTGAGCTCCACATTGGTATCAACAGACTTTCTTTCTGCAAACTGCCAAGAGCCAACAGGCAATGGTCATGAGTTCCTAAGCTCCAATCCTTGATTAGTCCAAGGTAGACTTCTACTCGACCTTGGACACCATACACACCAATATCCTCCTTGGAGACTTCAACACCAAGTTGGAAATGATTCCCAACTCTAGAAAGAAAGCATTAGAAAAGGAAGGAGTTGGGGAATTGCAACATCAATGGAATTCTTCTGCTCACAAAATGTGTGGAACACCAGCTAGTCACCAGCAACACACTGTTTCACCAAAAAGATAAATTCAAGACTTCATGGAGGCATCCACGATCAAAGCACAGCACATGATCAACTATACCACAGTTTGATCCTGAGGCCGAGAGGATGTTCCCTCATTACCAAAGTGATGACCAATGCAAACAACTGCTGGAGAGTCCACTGCCTCGTCCATCCCTCAGTGTCTATCAAATTCCACCAGAAGCACGTGAAGACAAAGAAACAGTTCAGAAAAAGGTTCAACGTTGGGCAGCTTCAAAAGTAGGGCAGGCTAGTGAACTTCCAAAGACATCTTCACCAAAATTTCCAAAGAGCTCATTTTAATGGTGTGAAGGAAATCTGGAAAGAGCTGAAGACATCAGTATCTCATGCTGTGAAGAAACCATTAACTACAACATCAGGAAACACCAAAAACTGATTCAATGAGAATGACCACAACATCCAAGATCTAAATCAACAAGAGGAGGAAAACAGTCTATGCCTGGCAAAGCATCACCACCATCATAGCAGAGGTGAACTCATCAAGTAGCAAAGATGGAGTTACAAAGAAAAAACTAAGGAAATCAAGAACCAATGGTGGACTGCAAAAGCTAAGGAGCAGCAACTCCTTCCTGAAAAGCACAACTTCTGCATTTCTTCAGTGTCACCAAGGCAATATACAGACATGTTGAGTAAGGATAGCACCCTTTTGAGAGACAGAAAATGTCAAAGAACTCCTAAACCACAATAAAATCATAGAAATCCTCTCGGTCCTCAAAGATGACCTCAGACTCCCATCTAGTGTGGCAGAAGTTGAAGACAAGATTAGACAAACCAAGAATGGAAAGATGGCAGGAGTAGACAAAATTCCAGAGATTTTCAAACTTGGATGAGCAGATCTTACCAGTCATCTCCATGAACTGTTCCAGAAAATTTGGGACAAAGAAGAAATCCCTGTCGAGCTCAGGGATGCTGCCATCACCACTGCCTTCGAGAAAGGAGATAAAGTGGACTGTAGGAACTACTAAGGAATCTCCCTTCTCTCCATCATCAGGAAGATCATTGCCAAATCCCCTGTAGGCACCTTCTTCCTGTTTCTGATGAAATCCTTCCATGAAACTATGGATATGATCGTCACTGCTTGATAGCTCCAAGGGAAATGCTAGGAACAACACTAACCATTTTACATGGTGTGGTCAGGTAACTCACTATGTCCAGGATCGTGACAGAAATACTGATATTTTCTCACGAGCATGGATTAATAACTTGAAACATGGAAGCCAAGTTTAAACCTAGTTGGCCTCTGCAATTTGCAAACTGCACAGCTGCAACAGACAATATTCATATAGCCTTGCCTTGGACAATCAAAGCCCCGTCAAAGTCAGAGATAGTAGGAACTGCAGATGCTGGAGAATCTGAGATAACAAGGTGTAGAGCTGGATGAAC
>JAHRHZ010000088.1:0-36533 GCA_024137785.1 Ginglymostoma cirratum
CACAGTCTCAAACACACACAGTCTCAAACACACACACACAGTCTCAAACACACACACACGGTCTCAAAAACACACACAGAGTCTCAAACACACACACACAGTCTCAAACACACACAGTCTCAAACAAACACAGTCTCAAACACACACAGTCTCAAACACACACAGTCTCAAACACACACACACACACGCACAGTCCCACACACACAGTCTCAAACACACACACACACGCACAGTCCCACACACACACACACATTCCCACAGACAGACACACAGACACATACACACATGCACACAGATACACACACACACACACACACACAGATACACACACACACAAAATCTCTCTCGCTCACACACACACACATACATATACACAAGCAATGTTGAAAATGGTCACTTGTCAAATAATGTACAGCAGCTACTGGCTGTGTTCAACATGAGTAAACATGTTCAGCAAAATAAATTGGACAGGAAAACCACTGAAGAAAAATTCTAAACTCCTTGGGTACATTGGGAATTTGTTGCATTCCAGTTATTCGAGCCTGGATAGTGACGACACTGTAAACATTGAATGAGAATGTTTACAATCATATGTGCACAGAAGTCTACGTTTGAATGAACCAGGCAGAGCCACCACCCAACACCCATTTGTCCAGATGAAGACATGGACCCGATATATTAATAGCACTGTCTCAAGCCTTCAATAACATGTTTTTAAGATATATTTTGTTCACATTCTGCAAATATTTTTAATGTTGCCTGTGCTTTCGAAGCTGACCAGTGCTAAATTGTAATTTCTGATGTGCCAGTAGTTTTCAGTCACTTCACACAAACTGTCATTCCTCAATGTTTGAACACAGCCAATAGGGGTTAAGGAACCCTTCAAATGCATGAGATGTGCGCTTGCTAACCATCTGTGCTGCTTCCAGCTATGTGGTCACTCACAATGCCCACTGTCCACTTGTGTGTCCAAAAAACTAGTCCAAGCAAGACATCCAAACCTGTCTCCCCATCATCTTTATTTTGACCTTTAATCTACAATGTACAAATTTCATGTTTTAAACAGCCCTCCCGAAATACTGGTTGCATTACACAAGAGTCAAAGCTCTTTCTAATGTTTTGGAGGTGACATTCCTAAAATGTCCCTTTTTTTTTGTCCATGGAACTGAAACCCAATGGCCTTGTCTATGATTGGACTGACAAATCTCAAAAATGGAGACCATTTCTCAACAGGGCCAAGATAAATCAAATTCCATTCTTCTGACATGGATTTCTGGTCTCAATGTGGGATAACATTTAACAACTGAAAAGGCCTGGTATTTTGAACCATTACTGCAATACTTCGTCCAATATGTTTCACAGGATCTTTATCAGATTACATTGTCCCCAAACCACACATGGAGATGTTAGCAAAGCTACGCCACATCAATAGATTTTAAGAAATGTCTTAAAAGAGAAGAGAGAGAAATACTGATTGTATCCCATGATTGTCAGTGTTTCATATCACAAGCTTATCTTAATCAAAGCAATGTGGGGTCTGGTGACCAGATCATGGCTAAACAGACCAACCGTCATGTTGTCGTGGAGATGAATCCCTTCACTTACATGTGATACATTCTTGTCCATTCTGCTATCTTTTGCTGTTAGATGAAAGCGAGGGCTGGAAAGGAACAGATGGAAGGGAAGTGAGACAGAGAGGGAGAGAATGAATGAGAGACAGAGAGAAAGAGGAAAAGGTTCATTACTTTGTTAAAGGTAGATTCAGATTTTCAATTTATTCTTCCCTTGCTGTCCTTTCATTTCTTCCTCTCACTCTACCCATAAGACCATAGAAACAGGAAAGGAAGTGGGCCATTCAGCCCCTTGAGCCTGCTCTCTCATTCAATAGGATCATGGCTGATCTGATATTCCTCACATCCTCTTTCCTGCCCTTTCCCTGTAACCCTTCATTCCCTGACTGATCAAGAATCCATCTACCTCAGCCTTAAATGTACACAAGGATTCTGCCCCCATAGTTCTTTGTGGCTAGGAGCTACAAAAACTCACAGCCCTCCGAGAGACGAAATTCCTCCTCATCTTGGTCTGTCCTCATCTCAACCCTCCCCAAACCCCAAACTACCTTTAACCCACCCTCATCCACAGTCCCCACCATCACATCTTCTCTACCATCCCCACATATCACCCAACCTCAGCATCCTCTGCTCTCACCCCAACCCCCTTTGTCATCTATCCCTTCATCCTTATCTCCTGACCTCACTTCCACCGCCACACGCAAACTGACTCTCCCCCTCACTACCATTCCCACTCTTCCTCACTGTCACCACACTCCCTTCGTTAGGCCCACTCCAACACTGACCCTCAGTCACACCATACCTTTACCCTCTGCCCATTCCCCGCCCCCCCCCCCTTACTGTCAAACTCTCACACCCCTACCCATCATCCCGCGGCAGTCAAAAGACAGAGTCCCGGGAAAGAACTCCTCACCCTCACACTTTCCATTCTGGAAATCTACATTCTTCCCCCATCTCCTTAACATTATCTTGAACAGTACCACACTCAGCTCAGCAAGGTACCTTTCAGCTTGCACACAAGATTGTTTCAAGTCAATGTAAAACACACAGACATTTGTCTTAAAATATATTTTCATTTCTTTAGAAACTTAGGAAGATAGAAAGGAACCGTGCAGTGCAAACCTTCTAACTACAGGGAAATTGAACTATTCCCAGAAGCTTCACTGTGCCCAGTCATAGCTCACACTCTGGAAGGATCATCTCCTGACTTCAAACTCATTGGCATCTGATTTCATTTCGGTTGGGGGGGTGGGGGAGGGTTCACCCAACCCCCACACACCCCCCACACCACAATATAACTTCACTGGGATACAGATAGTGGGAAGAAGGGTCCAGACCCGAAACGTCAGCCTTCCTGCTCCTCTGATGCTGCTTGGCCTGCTGTGTTCATCCAGCTCTATACCTTGTTATCTCATAACTTCACTGGGGCTATGTTTCAGGGAATGGGGAGACTGCAGACTAGAGATAGAGTGAACAGACTATGCTGCACAAAGTGAGGGTGGAGGAAGTGGGGGGTGGGGGAGGGCCTAGGTGGGGAATAATTATCCTTCCAAAAGGAACCCTCTTGTGGTGGGAGGGGAGGGGGCAGGAGTCATCACATTTTCTATTGCAAGTCGATGTGGGTTTGTGGAATGACAGGAGGAGGGGACAGTTTGATTTGCAACCAGTAGTTGCTGTAAAAAAAAGTTTATCTCTTCAACCTGTGTGAAAGCAGTGAATATTTCCAAAAATAAAATCACAGTCCCCTCCCTACTCCCCCCTCCCTACCCCAGGCAGTGTACTTTGTTCATTTAGATCTGTTTGAATTCAACAGACACCAACTAGTTGACGGGACTTTCCTATGTGCGGGTGACTACTGTCAAACTAAATAAACCATTGTGTTGAGAAGGATCCAACAAGGGGCAGCTCAGAAGGCCAGGCATAGATTTTCAGGCACCAACTTACATTCATAAAATCAAACAAAGAACAGTGGATACTGGAAATCTGAAATAAAAAGGAAACAGGGAATACTGGAGAAACACAGCAGGTCTGGCAGCAGCAGTGAGAGAGAAACAGCATTAACTTTTGAAATGTTAACTGTTCCTCTGCGCACAGATGCTGCCAAACCTGTTGTGTTTCTCCGGCATTCTCCATACCTGTTACATTCATACTGCCCCTTGAACGTCCCTTGTGCCCTATTTGTCAATGAAGCCACACGGCTACAGCTATCAGGCCAGGTGATGAGAAACTTACTCAGGCAGGGCTTTAATCCACAGGCAATATCCAACACTCGGGTTTGCTTGCTGTTGCCAGGAGTGACAATGAGACAGTGAGAATGGAATTTGTAGAGGAACCTCTAGCAAGAATTGAAAACTGAGCCGGAAAATGCGTGACTGTTTGGGGTGCAAACTGTTTTAGCTCTCATTGCCTCAGTAATCCACACCCCCAACTTGCTGACTCTGCACATTCCTCCCCCCCACCCCCCAACAATCAGCAGGAGAAATGACAGCGCTCTTACCCGGCAGTGGGGTAAAAAACTGAAACATTTTGGAAACACCCAGCAACAGTGGCAGCATCTCGGGGTGGGTGGGGGGAGAGACAGACAGAGACAGACAGAGAGACACAGAGAGAGAAAGACAGACAGACAGACAGAGAGAGACACAGAGAGAAAAAGACAGACAGAGACTGTGAGACACACAGAGAGAAGGAATGAGACAGAGGGAGAGAGACAAAGAGAGAGAAAGACATACAGAGACAGAGAGAGAGATAGACACAGAGAGAGAAAGACAGACAGACAGACAGAGACACAGAGAGAAAAAGACAGACAGAGACTGTGAGAGACACAGAGAGAGAAGGAATGAGACAGCGGGAGAGAGACAAAGAGAGAGAAAGACATACAGAGACAGAGAGAGAGAGATAGACACACAGAGAGAAAGACAGACAGAGACACAGAGAGAGAGAGACAGAGCTGCCCTTATAGATTCCACAGCCCAGTCAGAGAAAGAAATTCTGTCGATGTGCTTATCTTCACAGTCCCAGATTCCCAGCATGGCACAGGGGGGTTTGGATGGGGGAGAAGATGCTTCTACAAATCTGTGAGGGTACATCACAAATGGTTCAATCAGAAATGGAATGTTTACCTATACACATGTCAGATGTAACTAAAGCAGCTCGAGCTCTGAGACAATGTCTGGAACTGACGGTATGCCTGTATCACCACTGAGCTGTCAACCTGTCTGTCTGTATGTATGTGTGACTCCGTCCGTGCGTCTGCCTGTGATTGAGAGTATCTCTGTGTCTCTGTTTCTGAGCCTATGTGTGTGGCTGTCTTTCTCTGTGTCTGAGTGTCTCTGAGCATCTCTGCCTCTGTTCATGTCTCAGTGCGTGTCTGTCTGTGTCTCTGTGTGTGTATACCTGTCTCTGTGTCTCCATGTGTTTGTTCATCACAAAGCCCTCCCATCCGAAACCTAATCCGTCTCCAACCCACACCGTGAAACGTGAGGAGATGGGATTTAAACGTGGAGTGAGAGGGGCTGGATCATTCGGCAGAGGTTGGGTTTCACAGGGACAGTGGGGGCAGGGGCTGTGTGTTCACACACATTGCATGGCCCTGTCCCCAGAGTGCCCCCAGGCTCTGGCTCTCACCCCAGGGTCTGACTCACCCTACAGTTCTCTAACTCCTCCCCCTCCCCAGGGTCTAACTCTCACCCCTACCCACTCCCCACCCCGTGTCTGACTCCTCCACGGTATCTGTCACCTCTTCCACTGGTAACTGCCCCTTTCTTGTAGTATTCGCCCCCCCCACTCCAGTATTAGCTCCCTGCAAATACCCCCTGGGGTATCTGCCCTCCCTAGGGTCTCTGAGCCTGCATATCTGCCCTTCCAGGGGTATATGACCCCCTTGGATATCTGTCCTCCCTGGGATATCTGCCCTTCCAGGGGTATATGTCCCCCTTGGATATCTGACCCCCCCAAAAAAAAGTCTGCCCCGGCATTTGCCCTCTGTATTTGCGCCATCCCCCGGGATATCTGCCCCTACCTTCTCCCCTGTCCACGAAGCTGCTGACGGTGTTGGGCCGAGCGGCCGCTGGCTGCGAGCTACTCCTGTTCAGCCCGCGCCGCTCACTCCCCGACAGGCTCTTGTACAGGAACAGCATGTAATCGTGAGCGGTCACCTGCGGGCCGCCAGCTTTCTTGGAGCGTGCGCCGGCCGTTCGGCCCTTGGCCTCGCCGCTCCTGCGGCTCGCTTTCCTGGAGGTAGCGGGGGAGGGGATGCCTCGGGCAGCGCCGGGAGCCCATCGGGGGTTCGCCCCGGGGCTCGCTCTGTTGTTTTCGGCGGCGCCGAGGGGCCCCTGGCGCAGTAGCGGAGCAGTGAGAGCGGAGTGAGAGGCGAGGAGGCCGGCTGCAGACTCCGGACGGGGTAGGTACCAGATGCAGCTGAGGTAGCTGACCAGAAAGGTGAATTTCCGCATTAATTCCATCCTCGGAGCTCGCCGGGGGCTAAATCTGCCAGATTAATACCGAGCACCGACTCCCAACACTTCCAGGCAATTTCCTCCAAAACTCTGCAGCGAACTTGATGGATCTGTCCCATAGTGAACTCCGCTTGTGGCTGTAATCCTGGGCACTTTCCACCAGCTAGACCCCCCCACACACACACACACACACACTCACACACACTCACACTCACACACTCAGAGAGAGAGAGAGAGAGAGGCTTTAAAAACCAAACCAGCTTTCCTGCAACTTTGCTCCGTCTCCTTCTTGCTTTCTCTAACTCCGAGGGGTGACTCAGTCCTTGTTTAAATCCCTCATCTCCAAGGACGAGAAATGCGTAACCCTGCCCTCTCTCTCTCTCTCAAAAAAAACTTCCAAATTTTGAATCATTTCCAGTAAAAATATTTCACACTCCCACGATTACGACAGGTGCCCGCCACTAAACCTGCTCTCCCCAATCGGTCAGAGAATTTCAACAACACTGTAGGAAAGAGAGAGAGAGAGAGAGAAAAAAGGCTTTAATTACTTGCTGATGTTGAGCAGTCAGCTGTCCAAAGCTGTTTGGGTGCAATATATTTCTGTTAAATATTACACACATATAGAAGAATTAAGCCTCTCTCTATTCAATATGGGGAAGTCTCTCTCTCTCTCACACACACACACACACACACACACACAGAGAAAGGTTCATTTCAAACCCGAGCCCATTCACTCCCCTCCCCAATGAAGTCTCTGCTTCGTGGGAATAAAATTCCGGGCCGCTTGGCCTCATTAGTACGAAACTAAAATCCTAACCAATTCACTTTTCCAGAAAGCGAGAGCCCTCCCGCCCCACTTCCAGTCTGCATCCACTTTGGAATCTTTCACATGGGACAGTGCAGGGAAATTTGGGCGAAAGTTCAGGGACATCTCCATCCGAATTAGCCAGCACGTCATATACAGCATCCCCTGGGACCCCACTACTTGCTACATCGACAGTCCTACCGAGAAACACTCACCCTTTACATTTACTGTTCTGAGGAAGGGTCACTCAACCCGAAACATGAACTCTTGATTTCTCTCTGCGGATGCTGCCAGACCTGCTGAACTTCTCCAGTAATTTCTATTTCCGTTTCTGATTTACTTCTGATTTCCTTCTGTTTTTCTTTACATTTACAGTGTGTTTTACATTGTGCTGAAATCTTCATTGGGTCCAGAGTGGACACTTGGTGACTTTTTAGCAGGATGCGGGGGAAGAACGAACATTGAAGTGACCAGCAAATGAATATTAATATTGCCACCGATGCTGGAAATCTCAAACGAAAATGGAAAATGCTGGAGTAACTCAACAGGTCTCTAGGGGCACGAGGGAAGTTCGGTTCTGAATATTGGATGTGAAACTTCAACTTGTTTCTGCATCTACCCATGCTGCCAGTTTCTCCAGTCCTTTCTGTTTCTCTTCCTGAAATGAGGTGGGCTGGGCAAGATAGGATTTAGTGAGTCAGATCTGACCTTTCTGCCTTCTTTGGACTCACAGAATGGTTACAGCTCCAAAGGAGGCCATTCAGCCCATCATGTCTGTTAGGGCTGACAACTCACCCAGTGTCCCTACCCCTGCACACCCATTCCTGCCTTTGCCCCATGAGCCTTGCATTCCTTTATCTCTACAGACAATTGTCCAATTCTGTTTTGAAAGCCGCAATTGAATTTACTTCCACCACATTCTCAGGTAGCACTTTCCAGACCCTAACCTAATATCTTTCACAGTGACAATTTGAACTTAGATTCTCGTTGACCATCACAGGTTAATGCCAAACATCCCATGGCATTATTCAAAGACAAGGTGGGGAAATCTCCCTGCGTCTCTCTCATATTTATTCCTTGACCAAGATCACTGAATGTAGATTATCTGGTCGCTATCATTTTTGCTGATTGAGATCAAATTGGTTTCTGCATTTCTGACATTGCACCAATGCCTTCTCGTTGAAAGTGAATATGAGCTGGTCTGTGAGGCCCAAAAGTTGGAAAAGCCCTCTACAATGCAAGTTCCTTTTTAGAGAAGGGACAGCAGTTTAAGAGAAAGGAAGGACTGTGGATGGGAGTTTATGGAGAGTTTTATAATGTAGGTTTTAAAGGGGAAAGAAGAATATCTTTGCTAATCAGTTATTAACAGCATCTGTAAGTGAGGTTTAACAAGGGGCAGAGTAACCACAAGCCACACTAAAATGGATCAGTGCAAGCAGTTGAATTTATGGAGATGATGAATCTGATGATTCATTTGCAAAGATCTGGCAAAAATGACGTAGAATGTGGGAAAATGTAAAATTGGTAAGAAGGATAACAAAGAAGCATGCTAACTAAATGGTGAGAGATTGGAGAGCTCTTAAATGAGGAGAGATCTGGGTGTCCCAGTGCATGAACCACAAACGGTTAGTCTGCAGGTACAGCAGGTAATTAAGAAATTTGATAGAATATTATCATTTGTTGCGAGGTACAATTGAATACAACAGCAGGGAGATTATGCCACAGTTATACAGGGCATTGGTGGGACCACACCAAAGGACTGTGTACAGCATTGGTCTCCTTATCTAAGGCATTGGGGCTAGGGTAAAATTTATTGGTGTAATACTTAGAATGGGCGAGTTGCCTTATCAGGAAAGGTTAGCAGGGTAGGCTTATATCCAAGAGGGAAATAGATACAGCTGAGCAAGGGGATGAAAGATGACCCTGGTGGGACTGTTCATGATTAGAGATTTTGTCAGGAACGTTCAAGATTAGAAGATGCTGGGAGACTATTCAGGATTAAGATGTTGCAGAGATTGTTCTGGATTAGAAGATGCTGTGGAGACTGTTCTGGATTAGAAGATGTGGTGGAGACTGTTCTGGATTAGAAGATGCTGCAGAGACTGTTCTGGATTAGATGATGCTGCAGAGATTGTTCTGGATTAGAAGGTGCTGCGGGGGCTGTTCTGGATTAGAAGATGCTGCGGAGACTGTTCTGGATTAGATGATGCTGCAGAGACTGTACTGGATTGGATGATGCTGTGGGGCTGTTCAGGATTAGAAGATGCTGCAGACACTGTTCTGAATTAGAAGATGCTGCAGAGATTGTTCTGGATTAGAAGGTGCTGTGGGGCTGTTCTGGATTAGAAGATGCTGCAGAGAATGTTCTGGATTAGAAGATGCTGCAGAGACTGTTCTGGATTCGAAGATACTGAGGGACTGTTCTGTCTTAGAAGGTGCTAGGGATCTTCTGGATTAGAAGATGCCTTTGTGGTGCAGTTATGTCCACTGTACTGCAAGGAAGGGAGTTCTAGAAGTTTGACCCACTTATGATGAAGAAATACTAATCTAGTTCCAAGTCAGTATATTGTCTCACATGGAAGGGAACACAGAGGTGGCGTATTCCATCATGGTCCTGGCATTAGTGTGCCAGGCAGGATGGCAGGTAAGTGCTGAAGTGGTTGGGCAATGTTGGTGGGGATGGGGAAGAATGTCAGTGACAGTGGCCAATGATGAGCGGGAGGCTGGTGTGGCTAGTATCAAGCTGAGCAGCAGTGGGCTTGCGGGAAAGTCAGAACAGGAAGCGGTGCTTGTTATGGAAATGTGTTGGTGTGTATAGTCATGGGAGGGCTCTTGATTTCCAGTACTCCAAAGCGGGTGTAAAGAGACAGGGGAGGTGTATTTGTAGATGAGTACATGTAGATTGGGGGGCAGGTTGTCTGACTTCTGAGTGACTATGAGCTTAATGAAAGCAGAATCCTGTGAAGTCTCAGACATTAGGGGGTTTATCCGGCAGGTTCCAAACACAAGGTAATTGCTCATCAGAAGCTTCACTTTCCCAGGTAAATCCCACAAAGTCGGCTGTCTCTGAGATTCTGTGGGATCCTGATACACAACTCCAGCCTGCACTGTTGAAATGACTAGCTGGCCATTGGAACATCTGGGCCAATGTTCTCACTCACTTCCTTTAAAACCCTTGGTTGGAAACCACCTAATTCTCAAGCTCAGTCCCTGTTTACTGTAATTATTGTCTCATCGCTGTTGTTTAGTTTATTTTAATTTTATTGAGTCCTTGTCCAGATTCCACACTCATTGGAATATGTAACATGCTGACCTCTTCCAATGTGAGTCCTTTCATTGAAAACATCACTGCTATCTGATTTTAAGGAAGCCAAATGGTTTATCTTTTGTCTAATATGATTGTAACGTCAATTTTTGTTGATTTTGATATTCCTGTAAGTTTCTTTTTATATTCCCTTTCGTACTTCTGTTCGAAATCTGTTTTTGTGTCTTTCTTGTTTGCCAGATCCGCTTTTATTTTGTTGGATTTTTGCATGTTCTTTTCCTTTTAGTGTAACCTGTCTCTTGCTACTTTAATTGTGCAAACTATCATTCTTAGCAAATAAAGCTGTTGCCTCTGAGGAGTTTAAATTGGCTCTGTATCAGGTTAAGTTCTGTTTTAAACTCCTCCCACTGACCTTCTGTCATTTTACCCATAAATAGATTTGTATGGCTGACTGCTCACCACCTGACGAAGGAACAGCACTCCAAAAGCTTGTGGTTTTAAATAAACTTGTTGGACTATAACCTAGTGTTATGTGACTTCTCACTCGATTGAACTCAGACTTAGAATTTTTGTAGCTCTTTCGTGTTTCTCCCTTTCAAAATCTAAGTTTAAATTTAATCAAATGAAGGTTGTGATTCGACCTAGGCTCATGCAACATTACACTGTCAGCTAAATCTGGCTCATTCCTGATAACTAAAACTAATTTCTGACGGCGTGGGAACCTGTGTTGACATACATTACTGGTATTTGTTACTTATTTTAGGTAATTAACAACGGGTGTATCAGTCCTCATTGTAGTTTGCAATCAGTGTCAAGATGGGTTTTTATTGCGAATTACTGACAGTGAAAGTATTGCTCTTCACTGTATATAACAGAGAATGTAAACACGAGTCATTAGAAAAATTAAGCTCTGTGGGCGTATGGGTTCTCCAACAGTGCTGGTCCTTAAGATAGATTACTCACCGTGTGAAAATTGGTACTTATTGTAAATTACTGGCTGTGTGAGTAACGAATCTTACCCTAAATCTGAGTGCAATAAATTAATTTCCATGAATCATTTCTACAAGGAGAAAAGAACACAGTCCAGATCTGAACATGCAAATTATACAGCCAGGTCCTTAAGAGAAGGCTGTGCTTAAGTTAATTGAAGTTCTTTGTTACCCAGACAATGATGAGAACGTGGAAGTCACTGACACAGGTAGTAGCTGAGGTGAATTGCTAAATGCACAAGCAACAGCATGAGACAAGAAGAGGTCACCTGGAGCATAAATATCAACTTGTTGGACATAGTGGCCTATCACTATGCTATTAATATGTTGTAATTCTATGGAATTATGAAATATGTGGATTGATATTCAGTGCAATTTGCCATCAGTGTATCTAGTGATCCTGGCTGTAGAATACCAAATATGTGATTATTAAAGAAATTCCACAGTATTACTTTTCGTCTTTCTCCTCTATCTCTTCTCTTTCTCTCCCTGACTGCCTGTATCTATCTTTGTCCATCTTCCTCTTCATCTGTGCGTCTCTTTCCTTTTCTGTCTCTCTCCTCTCTTTGTTTGTCACTTTTTCTTTCAAACCCCAGCACCCCTCCTATTCTTTCAGCTCACTGCCTCTCTTCCCTTTCTTTTCTGAGGCTCGTAATTGGAACTATCACCACATTCCTCATAGTTACAGGAAAGAAACATTACCCAAAATCCAGTCCTGGAGATCTTGCTTGCTGCTTTACACCAGCTCGTGTGAGAACAGAATTAATGGAGCTTTTGCAACAAAATGTGTGTGTCCAGGTTGGGGTTGACTTAACTTATTGGTCCACAGTAGGAGGGTTGACCTTGTGTTATAATTTGAACCCAGGTCTCCAGGTCTGTCTGTTTGGTTTAACAGTCCAGCGATAATAACACAAGGCCATCTCCTCCCCATAAACATAAAATACTTTTAAGACACAGACTCGTAATTTCATCATGATATCATAGCACACAAATACAAAGGTCTCTAACTCTATCTTAACTGGGGCAACTTGAAGCATGACACACTGAAGAAGTGTGCTACTGTTTGTAACTGAGTAGCTTCACAACAGCACTTACTCTAATGTGGATATGGGTATTCCAGAAGCCGAATTTAACATTAATGGTGAGACAATGAACTAGTGGTATTATCGCTGGACTGTTACTCCAGAGACCCAGCTAATGTCTGGACACCTGGGTTCAAATCCTGCCCCAGCAGATGGTGGAACTTGATGACCAAGAGTCTATTGCTGATTGTTGGCAAAACCCATCTGGTTCACTATGTCCTTTACTGAGGGAAACTGCCATCCTTATCTGGCCTGGACTATATGTGACTCTAGATTCACAGCAATGTGGTTGACTCTTAACTGCACATCAGGGATGGGCAATTATACACTACAATACAGCACCGAAACAGGCCCTTTGGTCCACCAAACCTGCACTGATTCCTAGTCCTTATTTAGACCTGCTACTTATTGCCCATACACAGTATCTATCCCTCTATTCGCCTCCTGTTCATGTGTTTATCAAGATACGCCTTAATATGCCTGTTTCCACCACCTCCATCAGCAGTGTGTTGCAGGCACCCCCCACCTTCCATGTGAAAAAGTTTCCCCGCACTTCTACCCCTCATGTCCTTTTTAAATCTTTCTCCTCAGACCTTAAAATATGCCCCTGGTTTTGAACTTCCCCACCTTAGGGAAAAGACCTTTGCTATTCACCATATCTGTGCCCCACACAGAGTCATAGAGCTATAGAGTAATACAACGCAGAAACAGACCCTTCGGTCCAACTAGTCCATGCTGAACATAATCCCAAATTAAACAAAACCTGGCTCATGTCCCTCCAAACCTTTCTTATTTACATATCCATTCAAATGTCTTTTAAACGTTGTAATTGTACCCCCATCCGCCACTTCCTCAGGAAGTTCATTCCACACACAAACCGTCCTCTATGTAAAAAATTTGCCCCTCTTGTCTTTTTTACATCTCTCTCCTCTCAACTTAAAAATGTGCCCCCTAGTCTCGAAATTCCCCACCTTAGGGAAAACTCAACTACCATCAACTCTATCTATACCCCTCATTATTTTATAAACTTCTATTAGGTCACCTCTCAACCTCCTATGCTCTGATGAAAAAAAGTCCCAGCCTATCCAGCCTTTTCTTATAACTCAAACCTTCCATTCCCAGTAACATCCTGGTAAATCTCTTCTGAATCCTCTCCAGCTTGATAATGTTCTTCCTATAACTGGGCAACCAGAACTAGAAACAGTATTCCAGGAGAGGCCTCACCAATGTCCTATACAACCTCCAAATAACATTCTACTTCCTATACTCAAAGGACTGAACAATGAAGGCAAGCGCGCCAAATGCCTTTGAAACCGTCCTGTCTATATGTGACACAAACTTTAAAAATGATGTACCTGCATCCCTAGGTCCCTCTGGTCTGCAACAAACATTAATTGTGTAAGCCCTATCTTGTTTGTTTGCAATATCTCACATTTATCTAGGTTGAACTCCATCTGCCATTTTTCAGCCCATTGACCCCTGTAATCAAGATCCCTTTATAATCTTAGAAAACCTTCTTTGCTATCTGCTATGCCACCAATTTTGGTGTCGCCCACAAACTTACTAACCATGCCTTCTATATTCTCATCCAAATCATTTATATAAACGACAAACAAAAGAGGACCCAGAACCGATCCCTGTGGAACACCGCTGGTCACAGGCCTCCAGTCTGAAAAGCAACCCTACACCACCACTCTCTGTCGCCTACCATTAAGCCAATTATGTAACCAGTTGGCAAGCTCACCCTGAATCCCATGTGACCTAACCTTACTAGTTAGTCTACTATGCGAAATCTTGTCAAAGGCTTTACTGAAATCCAAATAAACAAAGTCTACTGCTCTGCCAGAGATAAAAGGTACTGCAGATGCTGGAGAATCCGAGATAACAAGCATGGGGCTGGATGAACACAGCAGGTCAAGCAGCATCATAGGAGCAGGAAAACTTGACGTTTCGGGCCTAAACCCTTCTACTGCTCTGCCATCATCAGCCTTTTTGGTAACTTACTCAAAAAACTCAATCAATTTTGTGAGACACAATTTTCCTCACACAAAACCATGCTGACCGTCCCTAATCAATTTTTCCCTCTTTATATGTCTATAAATCCTGTCTTTCACAATCACCTCCAACAATTTACCCACAACCGAAGTCAGACTCACAAATCTATAGTTCCCCGGTTTCTCCTTACAAACTTTCTTGAACAAAGGTACAACATTAGCCACCCTCCAGTCATCAGGCACCTCACCCATAGTTATAGATGATGCAAATATTTCCGCAAGGGGTCTCATAACTTCCTCCCTTACTTTCCACAACATTCTGGGAAACATTAAATGATGTCCCGGAGATTTATCCACTTTTATATTCTCTAAGACCTCCCAAACTTCCTGGTTTTATAAACTTCTATATTTCAATATCATCATCATTGTTTTCAGATCTCTACATGATTTCACCCCCTCCCTCTTGCTGTAACCTCCTCGAGCTCTACAAGTGTAAGTGAACTCTG
Organism: Ginglymostoma cirratum; assembly: GCA_024137785.1. Classification (NCBI taxonomy): domain Eukaryota; kingdom Metazoa; phylum Chordata; class Chondrichthyes; order Orectolobiformes; family Ginglymostomatidae; genus Ginglymostoma; species Ginglymostoma cirratum. Next base: position 14,667 of record JAHRHZ010000088.1, read on the forward strand.
TGCTGTTTCAACTCTGACCACTTGGGCAACCCAGTTTTCAAACACTCTGCAATTGCCTTCAGCTGTCTAGAGCTGGGAATTATCTTTTGAAGTTTCTCTAACTCTCACTCCTTTTTTGTTCAAGGTACATCTGCAGTAACATAACAAAAAAGGCACCTCCAACAGCATCTTCCAAACCTGCTACATCTACCATCTAAAAAGATCAGGGCAGCAGATACATGGGAACACCATCACCTCCAAATTCTCCTCTAAGCCACTCACCATCCTGACTTGGAACTGTATGACTGCTCCTTCAGCGTCACTGGGTCAAAATCCTGGAATTCCCTCCCGAACAACATTGTGTGTCTACCTACAGCACATGGACTGCAGCAATTCGAGAAGGCAGCTCCCTCCCAGCTTCTTTGAAGTAGTTAGAGATTGGCAATAAATGCTGCCCCAGCCAGTGATCCCATGAACAAAGATTTTTTCATATAATCCTTTATTTCTTTGACCAAGCATTTGTTTAACTGTTCTAATATCTCTTTATGTAGCTTGATGTCAAATTTTGTTTGATAATACTTCTGTGAGGGTCCTCAGGATGCTTTACTAAGACAAAAGCACCATATTTGTCGTTGTTATTGGACGGTTATTCTAGGACGACAAGAACAAATGGGATGAATGGCCTTTTTGATCTGAGGCCCTTGAGAATTATGACTATCCTTTTACTAAGTACTTTCAACTTGAATTATTTTGGCTGCATTGAGTATAGTCGGACATAGGAGACCTTTATATAACCTTCAATATTTGACACTTCTTTCCAACCCAAGTGCCTCAGTTAACAGGCTAATAAAACATTCCAGCTGCCTCTTTATGAAAGTAACATAGCAGATCTGTGCCTTGACATGACTGCTGGTTCTACAAGTGAGCATGTAGCTAACATTTTTGGATAATAGCAGGGTTGTCAATCGATGTAAACTGAGTGGATTAAACACCTGTACTGAGATTATGGTGAGAATGTAGTAATCTCATCAGAATCTTTAGATTCTGGGAAAATCCCGGATGTTTGGAAAACTGGCAACTTCAGAAAGGCTGGGAGACATGAGAAAGGCCAGTTACTTTAGCATCTGTCATTAGGAAAATGCTGGAGTTATCATAAAGGATGTCATGATGTGGAGGTGCCGGTGTTGGACTGGGGTGACAAGATCAGAAGTCACACGACACCAGGTTATAACCCACCAAGTTTATTTGAAATCACAAGCTTTTGGTGTGCTGCTCCTTCATCACCTGACAAAGGAACGTCACTCTGAAAGTTTGTGATTTCAAATAAACCTGCCTGTCTATAGCCTGGTGTCGTGTGACTTCTGACCTTGTAATAAAGTATGTAATTGCAGAGGATTTGGAAATAATAATATAATCAAGCAGAATTAGTGTGGCTTTATGAAGAGGAAATAATCCCTGATAAATTTACTAGAATACTTTGAGGAGCTAACAAACAGGATAGATAAAGGAGAACCAGTCAATGTAATATATTTGGGTTTTCAAAAGGCATTCAGTATGGTACCACACAGGAGGCTATGAAATAAGATAAAACCCATTATGTTGACACAGTATATTGTCATGGAGAGAGGATTGGCTAACTAATACAAGACAGAGAGTTGGGAAATGGGGAGCTTTGTCGGAATAGCAACCCGTAACTAGAGGAGCACTGCAGGGATCAGTGGTGAGGCCACACACATTTACAATATATATTAATGATGTGCATGAAGGAAATGAATGTACTATAGCCAAGTTTACAGATGACACAAAAGTAGGTGGGAAGGCAATTGGCTGTGATGACATAAAGAGTCTGCACAGGGAGCAAAATAGGTTAAATAAATAGGCAAAAACTTGGCAGTTGGAATGTGAGGTAGGAAAATGTGAGATCATGTACTTTGTCAGGAAGATAGCAGAGCTGAATATTATTTAAATGAAGAAAAACTGCAGAAAGCTGCAATACAGAGGGATTTGTGGGATTTTTGTCCATAAATCACAAAAAATTGGCATAAGTTCAATAGATATTTGGAAATAAAAATGGACTGTTAGCCTTCAGGTTAAAGGGAATGGAGTATAAAAGTAGGAAAGTTCTGTTAAAACCGTATAACACACTAGTCAAACTACAGCCAGAATATTGTGGGCAATTTTGGACTCCTTATCTAGGGAAAGATATACTGGCATTACAGGCAGTTCAGAGAAGACTCACAAGGCTGATTCTTGGTCGGAAAGATTAAGTTGGGCCTGTACTCATTGGAATTTAGAAGAATGAGAAATGATCTACTTGATTGTTTCAATAAGATCACTTCCCATTCTTCTAAATTCTAATGAGTACAGACCCAACCTGATCTCTCATCATAAGGCAGTCCCTCTATATGCAGAATCAGCCTGGTGAACCTTCTTTGGACTGTCCCTAATGCCGGTTGTTTGCAGAGAGCAGGCTGATTGACACACCAGTAAGAACCATAGGTCAGCAGGAATTTGGCTCAAACCATCTCGGGCTGGAAGTGACTGAAGGAGTTGAGTGAGATGCCCTTTCCAAATGGTTGGATGCACTGAGCGAGCCCCATGCCAGCTGCTTCCTACCATGTGTGTCTTGGCTCTGCTGTAAGTGGGGTCATGTTCTCATCTAATAGCCACTGCACTGTTATTAGCTACCAATGAGGAAATGAACTGTCAAACATCATCTCACCTTCTGTGAAGTGATTTCTTTTAGTATTCACAAGACATGCCTCTAAATGAGGCAAACCAGGGAGTACAGCTACTTCAACTTGGTTTCAGTGTTTCTGTGTCCTTGCCCCATCCACTCTGCAGCCTCCTGCAGCTTAATAACCCTCCAAGTCCCTGTACTCTCTGCCTCTTTCACCATTTCCTGATTTTAATCACTGTATGGTTACCTTTAACTGCCAAGACCATAAGCTCTGCAATTTCTTTCCTAAAGCTCCTCAGCTAGCTATAAGCTTCACCCCTCTAATCTAACCCTCAACCCCTCTGTCAGTAGTGGCTCAGTTGTTGCCTCTAACTCACAAGGTTCTCGGTTCAAATTCTACTTCAGGACTTCATGACAAAAATCCCAACTGACATCAAAGCTCCTTAGCCAACCCACAACCACTTCCATCCAGGAGGACCAGGCCAGCAGATACATGGAAGCACCGCCCCCTGCAAGTTCCCCTCCAAGCCACTCACCATCCTGAGTTGGAAATATATTAGTGTTCCTTCAGTGTTGCCAGGAAAATCCTGGAATTCCCTCTCTAAGGACATTCTGGGTCTACTTACACCAAATGGACTGCAGCAGTTCAAGAAGGCAGATCATCACCACCTTCTCAAGAGTAGCTGGGAACCGGTAATAAATTTGGACCCAGCTAACAATGCCCACGTCCCACATGTGAATTAAAAATTGTTATGTGCAGCAGTAAGGGAATGCTGCATGGTTAGAGCTGCTGTCTTTCAACTGATCCAAAACACCAAAGCCCTATCTGTTTATTTGGGTGGAAGTGAGGTTCCCACAGTATTATTTATCACCTCAATGTGTGCGGGAGAGTCATTGCTACATTATAACAGTGACAACATGAGAAAAACAGTTTATAGCCTATAAACAACTTGAGTTGGCCACGAGAAAGCACCATATAAAACTAAGCATTTCTTACCTCCAAACACATAGCAGAGTCTAAGGACATGCTATCGGCCACTTAGGACTGAGATGAGGAACAATTTCTTCACACAGAGACTGGTGAGCCTCTCGAATCCTCTGTCATAGAAAGTGGTTGAAGCCAAAACATTGAATGTTTTCAAGAAGGAATCAGGAATAGTTCTTAGGGCTAAAGAGACCAAGGGGCATAGGGGGAAGTGAGAACAAGGTACTGAGTTAGAGGATCAGCCACAATCATGTTGACTAGCAGAATGGAATTGAAGGGCCGAATGGCCTGCTTCCGCTCCTATTTTCAAAGTTTCTAAGTTTTAATCTGTGACTAGTTTTTTCGATACTGGTCCTAGTACCTGCTCTGTGGCTTAGTGCCAATTTTTTCCCTCATAATCGCTCATAGAAAAATGCTTTAGAACATGAAAATTAATTGCAGTGTTTAAATACAATTGTTGCCGTTCTACTGACACTGGGCCATTCGAACATCCTCGCTCTGTTGACTTCGATAACTCATTCAGCTGAATGTTGTAACAATGTAGTAAAGCATATAAAAACTAAAAGGATGTTAATTTTGGTAAAGTGTGAGCGGGTGTCATAAAGGTTATGCCTTATACATTTGCAAATGTCTTGTGTTGACCTACAGCTAAGTGATGAAGTGAGAGGTGGTGTTACGGCATCGCATAGAAAATACTATTAACTAACATCGCATAACTGTCACGGGTATTTACAGAGTGGGTTATTGATCGTGTGATGGAAGTGGGTGTACATTTCTGAAAAGAGAGACTTGTTGCTGAAGGTTTCTGTCTCATGTTCAACAGGACGAGTTCAAGAATGCCAAATCTCAAACTATCACAACAATTTGTACCATGGGAGAAAAGGGTGCTGATTGGCTGACTAGTTGACATTGATTGGCCGAGGCAACGCTGTGGAGAACGCAACAGTTAACTACTGGCTCCCATATATTTAAAAAAACAGAGCTCAGTGACATGTCATTTAGAAGTTAATCATGATCAGTGAGCTGGATTTAGGTAACAGCGTAACAGGATACTCACAAATATCTAATAGCAATCACAATATCATTGAGTTTCAGCATAGTGTTTCAAGGAGAGAAACTTGTTATAGGGACATGACGGGAGTTGAGGTTAGGGGTAGATGTTTGATTACTGTAGGTCAAATCGGCATAAGGAGCGGGGAAGTGTTGGGTATTCTAAAAGGTATTAGGGTGGACAAGTCCCCAGGTCTGGATGGGATCTATTCCAGGTTACTGAGGAATGCAAGAGAGGAAATAGTTGGGGCCTTAACAGATATCTTTGCAGCATCCTCGAGCATGGGTGAGGTCCCAGAGGACTGGAGAATTGCTAATGTTGTCCCCTTGTTTAAGAAGGGTAGCAAGGATAATCCAGGTAATTATAGACTGGTGAGCCTGACGTCAGTGGTGGGGAAGCTGCTGGAGAAGATACTGAGGGATAGGATCTGTTTACATTTGGAAGAAAATGGGCTTATTAATGATAGGCAGCACGGTTTTGTGCAGGGAAGACCATGTCTTACCAACTTGATAGAATTCTTTGAAGAAGAGACAAAGTTGATAGGTGAGGGAAGGGCTGTAGATGTCATATACATGGATTTCAGTAAGGCGTTTGATAAGGTTCCCGACAGTAGGCTGATGGAGAAAGTGAAGTTGCATGGGGTCCAGGGTGTACTAGCTAGATGGATAGAGAACTGGCTGGGCAACAGGAGACAGAGAGTTGTAGTGGAAGGGAGTTTCTCAAAATGGAGAACTGTGACCAGTGGTGTTCCACAGGGATCCGTGTTGGGACCACTGTTGTTTGTGACATACATAAATGATCTGGAGGAAGGTGTAGATGGTCTGATTAGCAAGTTTGCAGATGACACTAAGATTGGTGGAGGAGCAGATAGTGAAGGGGACTGTTGGAGAATGCAGCAGAATATAGATAGATTGGAGAGTTGGGCGGAGAAATGGCAGATGGAGTTCAATCCAGGCAAATGCGAGGTGATGCATTTTGGATGATCCAATTCAAGAGCGAACTATACAGTAAGTGGAAAAGCCCTGGGGAAAATTGATACACAGAGAGATCTGGGTGTTCAGGTCCATTGTTCCCTGAAGGTGGCAATGCAGGTGGATAGAGTGGTCAAGAAGGCATGCGGCATGCTTTCATTCATCGGACGGGGTATTGAGTACAAGAGTTGGCAGGTCATGTTACAGTTGTATAGGACTTTGGTTCGACCACATTTGGAATACTGCGTACAGTTCTGGTCGCCACATTACCAAAAGGATGTGGATGCTTTGGAGAGGGTGTAGAAGAGGTTCACCAGAATGTTGCCTGGTATGGAAGGCGCTAGTTATGAAGAGAGGTTGAGTAGATTAGGATTATTTACATTAGAAAGACGGAGGTTGAGGGGGGACCTGATTGAGGTCTACAAAATCATGAGAGGTATAGACAGGGTGGATAGCAAGAAGCTTTTTCCCAGAGTGGGGGGACTCAATTACTAGGGGTCACGATTTCAAAGTGAGAGGGGAAAAGTTTAAGGGAGATATGCGTGGAAAGTTCTTTACGCCGAGGGTGGTGGGTGCCTGGAACGCGTTGCCAGTGGAGGTGGTAGAGGCGGGCACAATAGCGTCATTTAAGATGTATCTAGACAGATACATGAATGGGCAGGGAGCAGAGGGATACAGATCCTTGGAAAATAGGCGACAGGTTTAGATAGAGGATCTGGATCGGCGCAGACTTGGTGGGCCGAAGGGCCTGTTCCTGTGCTGTAATTTTCTTTGTTCTTTGTTAATATTTTAGATTTCAATCAGGTTTGTAATATTCCAGGAAACTGAATGGGGAAAGGATAAAACTGGAACCAATCTTTATGCACATTTGTAAGCATTTATTTATATAGCGATAGGCATTACAAATGTAGACCTACCCACTGAACAACAACAATTTCATTCTGTTCTGATGAATGGCAGAAAACATGAATCGCCAGTTAATGCCTACCTTCTGAATGTAATTAAAAACAATCGAAGTAAAATTAACGAGTTTGACTCCAAAGGAATGAAATAGAGCCTCTCCACATTTAACAGGACAAAACTGTGGAATAAAGGTTTGCAGTGTTATTTGGAGCTTGGCTTTGAAACAAGAGGAAAATTGACTTTACGTTTCAATTCTGTGATGGTCTGATGTGTCTTTATTTACGGGTCAGAGTTATTTTTGAACAGTGAATTTAACAAGGATTACCTCCAAAGAAATCATCTACCTTTCACTCAGTCAACAGCAAGCCAACCCCCCACCACCCACCCCAGGGAAATAATTGAGTTGACTCGAGTTTGGAATCCAGCAAGAGGGAAGAAGAGGAGAGAGGAAATCAGAAGCAGGTTCATTCAGACAGGAGCAAGTTCATACAGAGAGGTGATGTCCCTAACAGCAGAGAAGCTGTTATTAGAATGACTCCTAAACAGTCAGGTCTGAGCAGAAATCCTGAGTTGCTTAGAAGAAGGTTGAGAAACAAAAAACTGTGGAGATGTCAAGAAGGAAAATATCCAACAAAGCAGCTGAATATATGACTTTGAGAAAGCCATATTAATTGGCAAGTGAGCTGAGCTAGCAGCTTGTTTAAAGGTATCAGGAAGAAACATTAACCAAGAAAATAGCATCAAGTAAATTCAAAAATTAGCCAAAAAGAAACTGGATTACAGTCTGATATGCTATGTGTATTCTTTTCATATTAGTCCATACAATATACAGCCGAGAGAGTTAGGTTTATATTGAGTCAGATATCTGGAAGTTTATTAATAACTATGTACACTAATATGATATTTCAGACTTCCATGTAGAGTCTTGATCATATGTTTATTTAGCTTATTATTACACATTATTTACAAAGTTATCTGGCTGACTAACTGATTAATGGTGTGCTTAACTAGTTACTGAATGCACAAAGAGTTAGATGGAGACCCTTTGTACCATGTGCCATGTGCAGTGGCATGATGTAATCTAGCTGTCTTAAAGGGAAAGTGCCTTTCTGACATGTCTGCAATAATACTACACAGCCAAGCCAGCTGAGCAAGGAGTTTCAGTCTAGAGACAGGGATAGCTATAACAATTTAAGTATCTGTAAGGTTGTTGCTGGGCAAAACACTTGAACTTTTCTTTCTGATGTTTTTAGTGAGTCTGTTTAAAGTAGTTCATTTATAGTGTAGTAGAATTTGTGGTTTTTTTGTATAATAAGCTTTTGTTCTTTTGTTAAAATACAGAAGCAGCCTCTTGTGATTGTGTTCAGTGACTGAACTCAAGGTTAACAAATTGAAAAAGAGAATTTATGGTCTTTTAAGCTAGAAACGTTCCTTGCAATTTTGTTTCACTGCTGTGTGGATCGGCTCTAAGAAGTGCAAGTCATTACTTGGCATGGCAGTTGGAATGTGCGGAGCTACCCAGTACCTACACAGCTTAGAGAGAATATTGCAAGCCAGGTCTAAATGTAGGATGTGACTTGTCCAGAACAACCATCAGCTGGGAACATAACTCCTGAGTATTGGTAAAATAACACAGGATATGTGGGAAGTGTTTAATTAAGAATTTAACATGGTACAGAACCATAAATTTTTCAGGATTAATGGCACTACCTGCCAAAAGGGAGAGCCATAGACGATGGAAGAGTTAAGAGACAACAGAACTAAGAAGTGAATAAAAATGTCAAAAGTAGAATAGTTTGGATCGTGATGAATGGAAAAAATATAGAGAACAATATCATGATGAAAAAGTTTACAGTTATATCAGGACGAATAGTGTGGCTCAGAGCTAACAATAATATTGTCAATGGGAATAAGAAAATGTGGAATAATCACTTTGCACCGGTATTCACAACAGAAGAGGAGGTCGGCATGCTGGGCATCCCCAAGAAAATTAATATTGAGTCAAGACAGGAACTCACCAAAATATATGTAAGCAAAATGACAGGAATGGAACAAGTACAGCATAAAAAGATTGACAGATTCACGGGAGCACATCGTTTCAATCCTAAGGTTTGAGGCTGAGAACATTGCACATTGTCCTAACTATAATTTTCCAAAGCTCTCTTAATTTGGGAACTGTTCCTTTAGATTGGACAATTGGGAGGACATCTAGTTACAGTTGTTTCATTAAGTAGATATAAGGTTCCACCTTATCAATCTAGTAATGCCTGCACAAAGGCCAGCTTTTTTTTTGTATCAATAAAAGACTCCTAGGTTAAACTGTTAAACTACTCTGTCTGTTATTCTGTGACTATGTCAGTTCTGACAGACAGCTAAAGTCCTTCATCTGAATAATGGAGAAAGAGAGAGAGAGAGAGAGCTATCTCTAAAACATTCAAGTAATTTCTGAAGATGTAATGAGCTTATTAGACAACCATTTTTTTACGCTATCTTAGATGATGTTTGCTTCCATATGCAACAATGAAGGATTCATCATTTCTCGTTGTTGGTGTAATGATTGGAATCGGGTTGGCCAGGTGGATCTCATTGAGTATGAGTTCCCTGATTGGGGCTGTTAACCTTGGCCAATCAGGGAGTCCTGGCTGACAGATATAAACAGTCACCTCAGGGATTCTCCGCACTGTAAGGACTGGCTGTGAGCTAACAGGTCAGAACCCATCTTCTGCGCATCTGTAAATAGAGAGAAGCTTGGTGATGAGGTACCAGCCTCCATACAGCTACTTCAGTTGAGGTATTGTTACTTACTTGGGAAAACTGCCCAAGTTGAGTTGACGATATCTCAGTCTTAAGAGAAAGTCTTTGCCTTTGATCACTGTGTGATGTTAGGATTGGTCTTTGGTTGTGAAGCTGTTTAACAGACAAAATGCCAACAGGTACCTATCCAACATTGGCTCTCACCATCATGTCTTTCATACCATCTGGTCTGGAACGGGCTGGACTATTATTGTGAAAGACCACAATCTCTCATTTCTGTTGGCATGCAAGATTGATGAGTGAGAAATGGACCATTTGGCTGCGATGTCAGATGTCATTGGAAGCATATTGCAAACCAGGAATTAGCACCTCCAGGACAGCAGTGGGAGGGAAAAAAAAATCAGGAAAAATGTGTGGTGTGGGGGTTGGTGGTAATGGATAATTGCTTATGGAGTTTGCTGGGATACATCGCAGCTGCTGGTAAGTTGAGGTGAGTGTTATTTCTTGAACTGATTAGCAAACAGTGCAAGTTTGAGTGTTGGCGGAGAATGAAAATTCTAACTTTCAAGATATAGAAATAATAAAAAATTAGCCCAAATATTTCATTAAATCATATCCCAAACTGGTAGCTGTCAGTTTTGACTGAACAGAGAGGTAATGATGTGACTGTACTAACAGTGGACAGAATTTCTGGACACCTGAATAAATACTGTTGCAATTAAGGGTCACAAGATTTTGCCTTTTATATTAGCAGGAGATTAAAATATAAAAACACAGCACTGACTAAGCACTGTTGTTACATTTGGACAGTAACTAGATTACATTGTTAAGGCTGCAGTAAAGTCAGTTCCTGTCACAGGGGAAATGGAAAGTAATATTACCACAGAATTTTAAGTACCCGTCGAAATTATCAGGAATTCTCCCTTTTAACATTTTCTTGTGGAATGTTATAACCATATGAAGTTGTCTTTCCCTTTCACCCTTCCCCCAAACTCCTAGGTTAAAAAAGAACAAGGATCCAAATATTGGAGTAGACCATTCGGCCCCTTGCAACTATTCTATGAACACCAGAATTCCTGTGGCTTACCTAAACGTGCGTAGCTGATGCAAGCCATGACTTGTCACATTGAGTGAATATACCTGAGATGAGGAGAAAGCGCTTGCATTTGTATGGCACCTTATATTGCCTTGGGGTGTCCCAACATGCTTGATAGCCACTGAAAACTCAAGGACAATCCTAGTGGGGTCACAGCCCTATCAGTTCCTAAAGCAGGTATGCTGCCAAAATCCCGGTAACAGAATTGAAAAATGTTCCATGGCGCAGTGTTAACAAATTTGCGAGCACAAAGAAATGATCAGTGGAAGCTCTGTCCTACAAAGTGATTACAGCTCTCTTCCAACTACAGGACACCTTTGATAGTCATTTTGCACCCTGTCACTTCCTCACCGCAATGTCGTAAAGTGTTATAGAACCAAAAAATGTAGAGAAGGGAACAGCACATTGAGGTGTAGAAAATTAAGAGGAGCATGGATAGGGTGAAACATTTTCTCTTATAAAGACGTCAGTTACCCACAGTTTCAGATAACGACCAGGAGGCTTAGAGGAGATTTGAAGAAAAAGAAATTCACCCAGAGTGTGGTGTATATCTGGAACTCACTGCCTCAAAAGGGGTAGAGGAAGGAACCCTCAAAATATTCAAGAACTATTTAGGTGAACACTAGAAACGTCAGGGCATACAAAGCTATGGGCCAAGTGCTGTGAAATGGGATTAGAATAGATGGTTGTTTGAGGACCAGCATGGACACATTGGGCCGAAGGGCCTCTTACCATGCTGTATTAACTCTAGGACTCTAACATTTTATATTTTTCTGTGCCTTGGTAAGCAGAAAATGACAACTAAGCGTAACTGTTGACAACATGTATATGAAATGTTGGAATAAATTTATGAATCAGAGGTTGGTATTTTATTGCCGTCTTCCACAGTGACACTTATTAACCAAAACATTGAGGTTTGTGTGAAAGTGTGATTTTTAAGAGTGTTTAAATCTGCCTCAGGAAGTAATAAGCTAGAACAGCGATGACTCTGCATCCCCATGATGCCAGCTCTGAAGTTCAGTATTGTTCCATTCAGGGCACTTTCTTGATGATCACATTTGTAAAAGTGACAACAGCAAATTAAGTTAAATCTCACGTTTGGACCGTTGAGGGTTGTGTGGACCTTCTTATGCCTGTAATCATTCCTGCAGAATGGCCATCTGTAGCTTTGTCTTTGCATTACAAAGTTGGCCCAGCAATGGATGAGAAAGTAATGAAAATATACCAGGTCAATACCTCACCGCGATCCTGATTAGCTGATCTTTGTCACTATTGAAAGCAGAGCAAATGATTACTCCTTGGTGTCCTGGCAATCGCTAAAACTATAGCATCATTATGCCACAGAAAAAGACCATTCGGCCCATCAAGTCCTTTCTAGATCTCTGTAGAGCAATCCAGTGAGTCTTACCTCCCCGTTTACCTACAGATTGCTCCCCTCAAGTGCCATCCTTCTAAAGTTGTTCACCATCTCTGCTTCCTCTCAAAGGAATTAGATTCTTGGATTGTTTGATATTTTGGGAGATTACACTGTACAAATTGGCTGCTGCATTACATCACCAAAGGAGAGATTGCACTTTGAAAATGTATTTCTTTATAAAACAACCTGGGACGTTACAAAGCAGTGAAAAGTATTATATGTCGCGAGTCCTCCTTTTACTCACACATGAAAAGCCATTCAGCTTCCCCAATGGTATTTATTGAATCAAAGCAGTGTTCATGGTGGCTGATTTGTCACTTCATTTCCTTCTATTTGGCCTGTATCCTTGTTTAGGCGCTCAAATTTAAAATTATTAATTTATCTTGCACCTTCTCTGTTCCCTAGGAGCGTTTATTAGCTGCCATACAACCAATCTTCCAACCAAGCCAATAATTCCCTTTGAATCCCATCAATGTAATTGCAGATAGTAGTCTGTCAAGTGAAACTTTCTGAAAGTCCTCATAAACTACATTCACAGCTTTCCCTGTCTATTGCTTTAGTTAATTCATCAAACTGATAGACATGGCTTAATCTTTACAAAACTATATTAGCTCACTTGAATCTGCACAATCACTCAACCTTTAATTATCACTTCCAATTACCTGCCCATGACATTGGATTAACAAATACATTATATGTTATTTTCTCTCTCACCTTTCTTCCACAATGTTTCACTCCCTCTCTTTAGCTTGTTTCTTTTCTGGTGAACCTGTGATCTCTGGTGATTGACACACTCAACTATATCACTATATCAATTCTTATCACAACTTCTCACCACCTTGAAAATCCTACCAATGGCAGACCTTGAAAATCTCTATTTAGTCGTCTTTCAACCTCTTCCCTTCCAAGCAGGGCCATCCTGATAAAAACCGAAAGAACTGCAGATGCTGTAAATCATGGAAAAAACAGAAGTTGCTGGAAAAGCTCAGCAAGTCTGGCAGCATCTGTGAAAAAAAAGATCAGATTTGACATTTTGGGTCTGGTGACCCTTCCTCAGGATCATCCCAACATTTCCTTATAAATCTAGCCCCTCATAACATTCTGCTTTACCCTACTTGTTCTAAGATCTTTCCTGAAATGTGGGGCTCAGGGTCTTCTTTTTTATTGATTCCTGACATGTGGGTGTTACAGAAAAAGCCAGCATTAATTGTCCATCCCTAATTACCCTTGAATTGAGTGGCTTGCTTGGCAATTTCAGAGGGCAGTTGAGAGTCAACCACATTGCTATGGGTCTGGTGACACAAATAGGCCAGACCAGGTAAGGATTTCCTTCCCTAAAGGGAATTAGTGAGCCAGCTGGGCTTTTACAACAGTCAGCAATGATGGTATGGTTGCCATGAGATTAATTTTGTTAAACTGAATTCAAATTCATACTCTGCTATGGTGAGATTCGAATCCACATCCACAGAGCATTAAGCTAGGACTCTGGATTACTAGTCCTGCGACATGATCATGAAGCCACTATCAACCCCCTAAAACATAGCCCACTATACTCCTGTGAAGGTCTAATGTGTGATCTCTAACATTCCAGCAAGATCTTATTGTTTTTGTTTTCACTTCCACCACTTACAACCCAAATAATCCATTTATATTTTAGCCGCATGATTAACTTGCAGTATCACGCTTGTGGATTTGTGTACATGAACACCAAGCTCTCTCTAATCACCTGCACTTTTGAAAATAACAACATTGACAGAATTCTGTCTTTCCATTGTTGAGATCTCAATGTGCATCACTTTACGGTTCTCAGCACTGAACTCTTTCCGACTGTGTTTCCACTCAGTTCGTCTCTTATCACCTGGAAGTCTGTGATCGCTACCTTATGTTCCCTCAACCAAAGCTATAGTCACAGATTCAAAACTGACCCTTGGGCAATACCGCTAATAACCACCTCCTGATCTGAAAATCACCCAAATGTATAGTAAGGATTTACTGCAAAACCCCCCCTGATATACTCATGATACTGAGAGGACACTCAGAGAGAGAGTGTGTCTGAGGTAGAAATTGGAAGCGAAGCATGGTGCACCATGGTAGTTAGTACAATGGCAATACGGACTTGGAATAACTTTACCATGAATAATCCAGGTTGCTTGGAGGGTAGAGCAGATGAGGACAACCAACTACGGGAGACCAGGACTGACTGATTCTTAGAACAAGGACAAACGAAATCATGCTGCAGGCTGTACGCCTCTCATCCTCATGTTCAACCCTATTCCAAACCATCAGCCACCACCTCCTGACACTGAGTGGATTCCATTTTTTTAAATTCATTCACAGGATGAGGGTGGTGCTGTCCAGGCAGCATTTATTGCCAATCCCTAACTCTCCAGAGTAGTTAATAGTCAACCACATTGTGGGTCTGGAGTCACATGTAGGCCAGGCTAGGTAAGGATGGCAGTTTCCCCAGATGAGTTTTTCCTGACAATTGGCAATGGATTCATGGTCATCATTAGACTCTTAATTCCAGATTTTTATTGAATTCGAATTCCACCATCTGCAGTTGTCCTCAAAGCATTAACTGACTTTCTAGAGTAACAGGCCAGTGATAATACAACTAGGCCATCGCTCAATTTCTCCTCAGTTCTGTGGGCTTCTAGCTTCTTAACAAACATGCTGCACGGTTCTGTGTTGAATGTTTTCTGAAAGTCCACATATCCAACAGCTATAACATCTTGATCAACTTTCTATGTTGCCTCATAGATGAACTTTATCAAAACTGATAAAGCAAAAACTTTAAGCAAGACTGTTCTTTGACAGCCTCGTGCTGGCCCTCTAAGTTGCTCTTAAATACAGAAAAACAGTGAGACAAATAGGAAGAATATATAGCTGACCTTCAGTTTTGACACTGGGTTGACAAGTGCGAGACATCGTTTTGCATTCTCAGAACACGGGCAAGCACAAAAATAGTCAACAAAAATGAATAAATTGCGAAAGAAAAGCCTGCAACTTAGGAAAGCATTTTTTTTGTGGTCAAACAGGGTCAGAGTGAAGGAAGCCTTTCTGTTTAAATAATGTTCTTCCCTTATGGGCACAGTCAGGTTCTCACACAGAATACAATAGCAGGAAGGGAGCTGATTGCCTGAAACTTGGATCACCAATATCTCTCTCTATGTACTGCCTCGTCAGTCACCGTTAACCTGAATGCTGAATCAGACACGTTGGAATGACAATTCTACAGGAGGGGAAATGAAGGAAGCCGGTTATAATCACCACAGAACTGAGAAGCTGAATTAAATTCTGCCCAAAAAATATTTTCTCCCAGGCTGATGGTAATCGAGCAGCATTTAAGGATAAAATGTTTGGTCATAGAGTTGTACAGCATGGAAGAAAATCCTTGAGTCCAACTCGTCCATGCTGACTAGATATCCTAAATCAACCTAGCCCCATTTGCTAGCATTTGGCCCATATCCCTCTAATTCATGTACCCATCCAGATGCCTTTTGAAAGTTGTAATTGTACCTGGGTCCACCACCTCCACTGGCAACTCATTCCATACTCACACCAGCCTCTGTGTGAAAATGTTGCCCCAGGTCCCCCTTAAATCTTTCCCCTCTCACCTTAAACCCATCACCTTTTGGACTCCCTTATCCTGAGGTCTTTTATTCACCTCATCCATGCCCCTCATGGTTTTATAAAATGTTTGCAAATTACAAAGGGGAAACCTTAGGCCATACCAGTTGGTATGACGTTCCATTTCTTTTCTCCTCTCATTCTGTCAGCGTCTCTTTCTCCCTAACCATTTTTATCCAGCTTTCCCCCAAACCCATCTTTAATATTTGCCTCAGCAGCTCCTTGTGGCAGAAAATGCCACATATCACTGTCTGGGTAAAGTTTCTCTCGAATTTTTTTTATTTCTTCACGGGATCTGGGCATCACCTGCTGGGCCATTATTTATTACCTATCATTAATTTCCCAGAGGGCAGTTAAGAGTCAATAGCATTACATCAACCGTAGGCAAATGTTTGAGAATAGAGTGTTACGATGGAGGATTTAGATGGAAAAGTCTTGAATGACATGTTACAGGTGAGCAAGTCAGACCCCCGAACGACTTGATCGCTCACATTTCGCTTTTTTTTAATTTAATGTAGTGGTCTTCCACTGAGACTAAGCAGTCAGGCCACGGGCTGGATTTTAAGAATAAAACAGATGTGATTTAAATAAAACAAAGCAGAATAAAATTAAATAAAACCAAGGTATCTCTAAATAACATGGTTTAAAAGTTTTCAGAGAATCAGCAAAACAAAATCCCATCTATTTCCCAACACAAACTAGAGAAATTTTCCTTCCATATCAGATGTGCAACCATATTTTACTTGTAACCAGTCCTGTGAGGTCTTTTCTCTTGGCCATTCACACACCAAGTGCTTATACTTTCTCAGCTTTGAATATCTAACACAGATTTTTAACGAAACACTCCTGGTCTAGACATTTTTCACAAAATGACACCCTTACACTGAGGTAAATTGTTCCTGTGAGAGAATCTAGGGCCAGAGGGCATAATCTCAGGATAAGAAATTGCCTATTTAAGACAGGAATGAGGGAGAATTTCCTCCCCTCAAAGTGAATCAGTGGAATCTTCTTACAGGAGAAGACTGTTGAGGCTGGGTCATTAAGTATATTCAGGGTTGAAAATATGCAGATTTAAATCAGTAAGAGAATAATGGGGGAAAGGCGGGAAAGTGGAGTTCAGGATTATCAGGTCGGCCATGATCTTATTGAATGACAGAGCAGACCTGATGGACCGAATGGCCTACTTTTGCTCTAAGGTCTTGCAGTCTTAAATGCTTTGAACAAAGTCCTTTTTTTCTGGGAGAAGCTAAACATGAACCTAACTTCAGTCAGAGATAGTAGAACTAGTTTTCTGAAGAAGGATCCTGACTCTTAATGTCAACATTCCTGCTCCCCTGATGCTGCCTGGCCTGCTGTGTTCCTCCATCTCCACACTGTGTTATCCATAACTTCAGTCAGGTCTTTTTTGAACTGAGCTCAAAATCTTTGAAGTAAGTTAAAAAAAAACATACTACCTCATCCTAGCTTCTGCTAAGCTAATGGTTTATTTTGCCTTCTCTCTCCCATCATAAACCCCATATTACATAACCAAATTTCTATTAACGCCTCAAGGAGGCCGTCAGTTAACTGCTGTCTGACACATACTGATTTTAAATCATGGTTCCAAAACCACTGACCTAGTTAATGATTAAACCCCTTCACACAAATAGACCAAAACCATATGCCACTAGTTTAAATCTAAACTCTAAAGGAATACTAACACATATATGAATCACACACCTTTCATCACAGGAGCATAAACCACAGAATGGGTTGTATGTGCCAAATAGCTACTGTCTGTGCTGTGTAAAACATTCAGTCCTTTATGATGGGCTGGAACTCATTCGGATAATTAACCTCACTGAAACGTAGCACTGGATTTAACATGTTCATACAGCAGTGGGTGGAATCATTAAATCCATTGACCTACCTGCCCAAATCTGTAGCCCCTGCCCTAGGTCCCGACAAAATGTTAATGCCAGTAGGAGTGTTGTAGGGTGCCGTGGCTGGATGTGACTGGGACTGGGAACTGAATATTCAAGAATATTTGATATTGAGAAGAGCGGACAAGAAGGTGGTGTTGCATTGATAATAAAGCATGGAATCAGTAAATTAGTAAAGGATTGTCTCAGATTGGAAGAACAATGTCTCAGGTAGAGCTAAGAAACAGCACAGGGCAGCAGATTATTGTTTGGAGTTACTTGTGGGCTGTCAGCTAAAAGTGGTAGTGAGGGGCATGACATTAATCAGAAGATGAAAAAAGCATGTAACATTGGCAATAGTTATCAAGGGTGGTTTTAATCTGCATATAGACTAGGTAAACCAACTGAGCACCAAAGTTGTGGAGGATGAGTTTCTGGAATATGTTAGGGACGGTTTTCTAGAGCAGTGTGTTGAAGAGCAAATTAGAGGGCATACAATGTTAGCTCTAACATTATGTAATGTAAAGGGCTAATTAATAATTTTATAGTAAAAGAGCCATTAGGGGTGGAGGACCGCAAGATGATAGAATCCACTCCCTCCACCACCGACGCTCTGTAGCAGCAGTGTGCACTATCTACAAGATGCACTGCAGAAATTCACCAAAGATCCTCAGACAGCACCTTCCAAACCCATGACGACTTCCATCTAGAAGGACAAGGGCAGCAGACATGTGGGAACACCACCACCTTCACCTTCCCCTCCAAGCCACTCGCTATCCTGACTTGGAAATATATCGCCGTTCCTTCACTGTCGCTGGGTCAAAATCCTGGAGTTCCCTCCCTGTTGGCATTGTAGGTCAACCTACAGCAGGAGGACTGCAGCGGTTCAAGAAGGCAGTTCACCACTACCTTCTCAAGGACAGCTAGGGATGGGCAAGAAATGCTGGCCAGCCAGTGACGCCCACATCCCACAAATGAATAGGAAAAGAAGGAATCTTACATTATATTTGAAAGTGAGGTTGTTCATTTTGAAGCAAGACGTTAAATTTGGATACAGATAATTATGAAAGGTGTGAGGCATAAATTGGCTGAGCTGGACTAGGAAAACACATTGAAAGGCATGACTGTACACAAGCAATAGATAGTCGTTGAAGACCTATTATACAATTCGCAACATCCATACGTTCATCAAAAACTCAAAAAACTGTCAATCAACTGTAGCTAACAAAGGAAGTTCATGATTGGATCAGATCACCTTTTCTAAAAGAAAAGTTATATATAAAGTTCCTGAAAGTAGCAGTAATTCTTAGGTTTATAGAATACAAGAAAGGGGGAACCAAGAAACTGATAAGAAAAGACAGAAAGAAAATGAAGGCAATCCAACAAAAAACATCAAAATGCACTGTAAAAGCTTCTGTGAGTACCTAAAAAGGAAACGTTTGGCAAAAATGATTTTGGGTGGATTCATGGGAATTTCTAATGGGGAATAGAGAAATGGCAGAGACAGTTACCTTGTGTCTATTTTCACAGCGAAAGATACAAAAAATCTTCCTGAACTCATGATCCAAGTGGCTGGGCAGAATGAGGAGCTGAAGGAAATTAGCATCAGGTAGAAGATTGGTGACGTTAATGGAACTGAAAGTTAGTAAATCTCCAGGTCAAGACAGTTTACATCCCAGAGTGTTAAAGGAAGTGGGTATTTAGGTAGTCAATTCATTGGTGAATGTCTTCCAAAATTCTATATATTTTGGAGTCAATCCTGCAGATTAGAAGATGTTGTCCCACTATTTAAGAGGGGAACAAGAGAGAAAATAGAACTACAGGTTTGTTGGTTATGTATCAATAGTCAGGAAAATACTAGAATCCATTATAAAAGATGGGATAAATAGTTAGTATCTCTCACCCATTCCATCATCAAGATAAATACCACCTTTTCCTTGATGTTCTAAAGAAGGGTCACTACACTCAAAACATTAACTCTGTTTCTCTCTCCACAGAGACTGCCAGACCTGCTAAGTTTCTCCAGCATTCTCCATGTTTGTTCTGCAGTTCTTTGTTTCCTGTGTGATAATGATCTGATTGTGTACTGTCAACATGGATTTGCGAATGGAGAATCATGTCAATGGACTTGTTAAAGTTTTTTGGAGATGTTACAAACAAGATTGATAAAGGATGGTTGATGGATATAGTGTACTTAGATTTTCAAAAGGCTCTTATAAAGACCCCACAGAAAGCTGGTTAGAAAATAAAACAAATGGGCTATGATGAAATGCACTGGCATGGATTAATGAGTGACTGCCAGACAGAATAGGAATAAATGGATCATTCTCATGTTGATAGGCTATAACTAGTGGGCTACTATAAGGATTCCCACTTGCACATGAGCTGTTCACAATATATATCACTGGTTTACAGTTGGGGACCAAATCTTTTCCAAACTTGTGGATGATATGAAGCTAAGTGGAAATGTGTGATGTACGGAAGATGTAAAGCAGCTTCAGGAAGATTTGGACAGACTTAGGGAAGGATGTAGGTGAGGC
This sequence comes from Ginglymostoma cirratum, assembly GCA_024137785.1. Lineage (NCBI taxonomy): Eukaryota > Metazoa > Chordata > Chondrichthyes > Orectolobiformes > Ginglymostomatidae > Ginglymostoma > Ginglymostoma cirratum. The sequence goes on from JAHRHZ010000088.1 coordinate 34,574, forward strand.
CTCTTCTGGAATACTGTGTCCAGTTCTTGTCACCCAGTTACAGGAAGGATATTCTTAATTGGAGAGAGTTCAGAAGAGATTTACCAGGATGTTACCGGGAATGGAGGGTTTGAGTTATAAGGAGAGGCTGGATAGGCTGGGATTTGTTTTCACCGGAGCGTGGGCGGTTGAGGGATGACCTTATAAAAGTTTGTGAAATCATGAGGGGTATAGATAAGATGAAGGGCAGGTGTATTTTCCCACGTGCGGGGGGCGGGGGGTTTCAAAACTAGGGGGTATATGCTTAATGTGAGAGGAGAAAGTTTTAAAAAGAGACATGGAGGCAATTTTTTCACACAGAGAGTAGTTTGTACGCAGAATGAACTTCCAGAGGAAGTGATGGATGTGGCTACAGTTACAACTTTAAAAGACATGTAGATAAGTTCATAAATAAGAAATGTTTGGAGGGATGTGTGCTAGGCACAGGCAGATGGGACTAGTTTAGTTTGGGATTATGGTCAGCATCGGGTGGTTGGACTGAAAGGTCTGTTTACGTGCTGTATGACTGTATAACATGGCAGATGGAATATAATGTGGATAGGTGTGAGGTCATCCAATGTGGTAGGAGTAACGGATGTACAGAATATTTCTTAAACAATGAAAGATTAGAAATTGTAGATATACAAAAGGCTGAGGGCATCGTTGTCGCTAAGTCTGTAAAGGTTAAAACGCAAATGTAGCAAGCTATTAGGAATGTGAACTGAATGTTAACATTCATCCCAAGAGGATTTGAGTACAGGAGGAGTGAAATTTTGTTTCCATCGTGTCGGAACTTTGTTAATCTGTACCCAGAGTGCTGTGCACAGTTGTGACCTCTGTATCTCAGGAAAGATACAGAGGAGTTTCCCCAGGCTTGTTCCTAGGATGGTGGGAGAGTCCTATGACAAGAGGTTGTATTCCCTAGAGTTTGAAGGGGAAAGGGGTGATCTTATTGAAACTTACAAAATACTTAAAGGATTAGACAGGGTGATGCAGGTCAGTTGTTTCCCCAGGTGGGGTAGTCTACAACCAGGGGACCCAAAAATAGGCTGACACCAATTGGGTCCAAGATGAGGAGAATTTTTTTTTCAAGAGGTTGTGAACTTTGCAATTCTCTACCATAAAGAGCTGTGCAGGCTCAGAATTTGTGTATGTTTACGTCAGAGATTGATAGATTTCCGGTAACCAGTGGTGTACAGGGTAATGGGGACGGGGTGGATATTGAACTGTTCATTCAGCCATGATAGCATTGAATGTCAGGGCCAACCCAATGAGCTGAATGGCCAACTCCTTTATTCCCAAACATCTTTATAAATCACGACTTGAGCATTGCATTTCCATGGGCACGAAACTGTTGGCAGGATACCAACACCTTGGAGAGGGTGCTGATGAGATCGACTCAAGTGATCCCAGTGACTTTAGGAAGCTCAGTGAACTGGAAAGGCTAGAGAATCTGTTCACCATCACCATCAGTTCATGGTTCATGGCTGTCACTGTCTAGACCAGCATTTATTACCCAAGAACAGGGTAAAGAGTCAACCACAATGCTGTGGGTCTGGAGTCACATGGAGGTGAGATTTACTTCCCTGAAGGACATTACAGCACCCAATGGGTTTTTGTGACAATAGTGTTTGGTTCAATGGTCACAGTTAGACCAGGATTTAATTCCACCATTTTTTATTGTTGAATTCAAATTTCACAATATTCCGTGGTGGGTTTCAATCCCAGGCTCTCAGAGCATTGGTCTGGATTCCTGTTTCCTGCTCCTCTGATGCTGCCAGGCCTGCTGTGTTCCTCCAACTCCACTCTGTGTTATCACTACATATTGCCTTCCTTTGGGAAGGGAATTGTGGGCAAGCTGTGTGTGTGTGTGTGAGAGTGTGTGTGTGTCTGTGTGTGAGAGTGTGTGTATCTGTCTGTGTGTGTGTGTGTGTCTGTATGT
>JAHRHZ010000088.1:36543-57698 GCA_024137785.1 Ginglymostoma cirratum
TGTGTGTGTATGTGTGTGTGTCTGTATGTGAGAGTGTGTGTATCTGTGTGTGTGTCTGTGTGTGAGAGTGTGTGTATCTGTCTGTGTGCGCGCGTGTGAGAGGACGTGTGTGTCGGTGTATAGGGATGTATGCATTGTTTAATTTTACATTAATTGGGTATTAATTGGGGATTCCTGATGCTCCTGAGAATCCTGTGGTTGGTGGAATGTGGGCCCTGTGTATCTCTGGCGATGGATAAGGATGTGCCTCCTTCATTACACCACTGCCCAAATTTTAATGTGCATATTGCCAAAGTGCGGAATGATGCTTGGTAGTGATGCCTCCCTGGTCAAATAGTTAGCAAGGACGGTCTGTCACAGGGGCATATTTGAAGAAATGCTTGGTGAAAAATTCTCACGTACCACTGCCTCCAGGAGACAAAACTAGAAGATAAAAATTCCATGTGCACATTTTAAAATTGGGGAAATCTTAAGAGCGCAGCAAGGTCAGCTGTTTAAAGCTTGGCCTGAAATGGTGCTCTGGTTCCCTCTGCTGGATAAAGGAATGAGTGCAGGTAAAAACTCAACAAGGGGGAAGAATAAACAGCCCTGAAAACAAAGTGCTGGAGGAGCACAGCAGGTCAGGCAACATCTGTGGAGAGAGAGAAACACAGTTAACGTATCTAGTCTGATATGACTCTTCAGAACTCAAACGGACAGAGGAATGATTTTCTTTTATGCTTTTGACAGAGGGCCTGGGAGGAGGGCATGAAACAGATTGTGAGGCTGCCCACAGCCAAATGGTAATGACAACGTAAAGGAGTAGTAGAGATCCTGGCCGATCTGATAGACTTCAACTCAACCATCCTGCCTGCATGGATCACAAAGAGGCTAGGCCAGGTCAAATAAGGATGGCAGATTTATTCCTTTAAAGGACATTAGTCAACCCAATTTTTTTATCAGAACAATAATCAAGGGTTGTGGGGAAAACGCAGAAAAACAGAGTTGAGGATTATCAGAACAGCCATAATCTCGTTGAATGGCAGAGCAGACTCAATGGGCTGAATGGCTACGACGTCTTAATGTCTTATGGCCAGGCTTTGTTTTTATGACAATCCGACAAATTCACGGTCACCATCGCTGAGAATTGCTTGTTCCTTCTGATTTATAGAACTAACTGGTACCGCAGAGGCATTTGGAGCATGACCCCAGGTCTTTGGATCGCTGACCCAGTAACACACCGACTACGTAACCATCCCTGGGACAGGAGAGGCTAAGAGTGTCTACCAGCATCGAGTAGGTAGGAAAAGGGAGACCGCAGGCAAAGATATTGTCACTGGTGCGGGATAAAATACCGACTGTTGCTGGATGAAGTCAAGGGAAGAAGATACATTGAAAGAGCTGAACAAGACTGAGGGGACAGGCTGATAAGTCACACAATATGGATTTCATGAACAGTGTGGCATCAGATAGCTATTTCTAAAGGAGACAAAAACAAGAGGAGGCCATTCAGCCCCTCAAGACTGTTCTACTATTTAATCAGATCACCGTTCAATTAGCCGTACATTCCTTTGGATTTGTAACCTTCTATATCTTTGTTGAGCAAAACTGCGGCAATGCTAGTCTTCAAAATGTCCAGCTGCCTTTCCAGGAGAGCCTTTCAACTCCAGCTGCTTTTTTGCATAACTTCACACCTGAATGGCTACATTCTGATTTTGAGATAGAATCCTTACAGAGCAGAAAGATGCCAGTCAGCCCATCGAGTCCACATCAACCCTCTCACCCAGAACCAGCCCCATAAATCCCACATTTTACCATGGCCAATCCACCTAACCCGCACACCTATGGATGGTGGGAGGGTACCCCCACACAGCCCGGGGACAATGTACAAACTCCACACAGACCATCACCTGAAGCTAGGATTGAACCCAGGCCCCTGGCTTATGTGAGGTAGCAGTGCTAACCGCTGATCCGCCATGTCATGCTAATGGTGTCACCCATATTCTCGACGGAAGGCTAACGTCTGAGACATGGGGTGGTGTTTGGGGGAACAAGGTGAGCTGCAGATGGCAGTGTTTGGACAAGTTTGGGGCAGATCAGAGGCCAGTGGGTTGGATGTTGGATAACTTGAGGTCTAAAGATAACAGTAAGCATAACAAAGATTTTAAAAACTCAAATTGTCTGGTAAAATACTATCTAGCATAGAAAAGTGCAAAATGTACAAAGTTCTTATGGTGGTATGACTAGCAATGGCATAAATTGGTCATGATGAATTTCTTAATCCATCAGGGTATGACTTTGACGAGAGAATATAAGGAGACAGGTTTGCTGTATCCACCAGCATCCACCAGCAGGTGGCAATGTAAAGGCAGGACACCAAACAGAGAAGCTCGAGCAGAGATAGTAGGAACTGCAGATGCTGGAGAATCTGAGATAACAAGGTGTAGAGCTGGATGAACACAGCAGGCCAAGCAGCATCGTAGGAGCAGGAAAGCTGACATTTCGGGCCTAGACCCTTCTTCAGAAAAAAAAAGCTTGAGCAATCAAGCTGGCCCACTCTGGAGCAGGAAGGGTGACTTGTCAGAAAAGGTCTGATGGAGTGAGGAAGAGAGACAGAAAATCGTTTTCCTCCACTACATGTTTTTCCGTTCTTCGCTTTCAATTGGCAGCTATCCTGCCATTCACACCTCCTCCACTTCCTGTTGGACCCACACCGTTAACCCTTTGGTTATACAATCTGTCCTGTCCTCCACCCTATCACAGACCTTCCTTTATCCCCCATCTCCCCACCTCCTTCCACCGTCACTGTATTAAACTGTTCTACATTTCTAACATTTCCCTGCTTTGGTGATAGGTTTTCGACCTGAGAAGTGATCTCCGATCCCCTCTCCACAGATACTGCCCAACCTGCTGTGGGTTTGTATTTCAGGTCTTCAGCCTCCGAACTGTTCTGTTTTCAACGGTTTGTTGTGAACCCAATGAGGTGAGGGTAGTGATGTTTTCTCAATGTCAATAAATCTGTGATTGCATTTGGCTGAAACATTTGTGTTATTTTATTCCAATTATATCTTAAAACAGGTAATGACCTTAAATCTGCAAACTGCAGATTCCTGGTGTTAACCCTGAAGTGATCAGGGCCCTGTGTGAGGTAACAGATCATCAGAAACTAAATTATATCCGTTTTCTCTCCTCTTGTATATTGTATAATGCATTTAGCACCTGAAAGGGTTAACTAACATCAGGAGATAAGCTCCACCCACCTGAATATAAAGGACGGCTCCTGTAAGGAGCTAAACTATGTTCAGTTCACGTTGTTCCGTTGCTGAGTCCATGTAGTGGACAGTAAGGTGACCCTTATTCAGACACTAGACTCGAAATGTTATCTCTGACTTCTCTTCGCAGATACTGCCAGACCTGCTGGGCTTTTCCAGCAATTTCTATCTTTGTCCCTCAGAATCTTTTACGTTTCAATAAGGTCACCTCTCATTCTCCTCAACTCCAATGAGTACGGGCCCAGCCTACTCAATCTCTCCTCATAACACAGTCCCTCCATACCTGGGACCAGCTGAGTGAACTTTCTCTGGGCTGCCTCTGATACCAGTATATCTTTCCTGAGAGAAGAGGCCCAGATTTGTTCACAGCATTCCAGCTATGGCCTCACTCGTGCCTCATATCATTTTGGCAAGACCTCCCAACTCTTATATTCAATTCCCTTCAAAAAAAAAGGCCAATGTTCCATTTACCTCCCCTATTACACACTGAACTCGGATGCTAATGTTTGTGATTTGTGCACCCACATTGCTGTGGGCCTGGAGTCACGTGGTCAGACTGGGCAAGGGAACATTAATAAACAGATGGGTTTTTACAACGGGAACGGAGGGTTTGATTTATACGGAGGCTGCAATTTTGTTCACTGCAGGGAAGTTGAGGGGTGACCTTATAGAGTTCTATAAAATCATGAAGGGTATAGATAAGGTGAATGGTGGGTGTTTTTACCCTAGGGTGGGGGATTTCAAGACTAGGGGACATATTTTTAAGGTGAGAGGAGAAAGATTTTAAAAAGACACGAGGGGCAACTTTTTAAACAGAGGATGGTTTGCGTGTGGAAGTGATGGATGTGGGTACAGTTACATTTAAAAGAGATTTGGATAAGTCCATGAATAGGAAATGTTTGGAGGGATATGGGCCAAGTGCAGGCAGGTGGGACTAGTTTAGTTTGGGATTATGGCCAGCATGGACTGGTTGGACCGAAGGGTCTGTTTCCGTGCTGTATGACTCTGTGACTATAACGATGGATGATAGTTGTCACAGTCACCATTACTGAGACTCACATTCAGTCCCAGATTAATTATTAATTGAATTTAATTTCAAATAATTTGCCACGGTGCGATATCTCCCCGATCTTCTACGAAACAGTGGTTGTGGAATCCACCTGAGAAAGTCAATAGAGCCTCAGGCAACATCTCATGAGAAAAGAAGCAGACCATTCAGCCCATCGAGCCTGCCCCGTCAATTAATATGATTTTGGTTGTTTGAACACTTCAATGCCGTTGTCATATCCCCCAAGCCTGTGTGCCATTGGAATTCAGAAATCTATCAATCTCTGCCGTAAAGAGACTCAAAGATTGAACATCCGCAGCCCCCTGTGCTAGAGAATTCCAAAGATACCACAACCCCCTGAGCAAAACATAACATTCTCTTCATTACAGCCCATCCCTTTATTTTTAAATTGAGTCCCTGATCTAGATTCCCTCAACCAAGGGAAATACCCCAACTCATCTCGTCTGAAAGATGGGGAGGACGTAACGTCAAATTTGGCCCATTTCTGTCTTGGAATTGTGGGCAGGACTCCAGTTCCTGGCATAAATTCTTCACAGATGGATGGGAAAAACAAACCAAACAACGTTGGCTCAGAAATGGAAAGAAATGTAGATGCTGGAGTTGGAGACGACCTGACCAGCTGTGTTTCTCCAGGTCCACACAAAATTGGCTGTCTGTAGCCAACATAATCCGGGCTACGGGCCTAATGCAGGAAAGTGGGATTCATGTAGGGAATAGTGTATTTTTGGTAGCATGGACTCGATGGGCCGAAGGACCTCTTCTGTACTGTAAGATTCTGCGAATCAGGGAACGTGGTGACAGTAGCAAAGAGGATGTCTTATGCGGGGATGTGTTAGATAATAGTCTGTTCTTTGCCAAAAATACAATGTAATCTCAGCTCACTGTGCTCAGTACTAAGCCTTCAGGAGAGGAAAAGACCAGAAGCAAGATGTTCTGTTATTTGTGAGGACAGTTAGCTCAGTTTAAATAAGGTCCAAGCACTCCCTCACACCCATTACTAAGCTCAATATAGCTCTCCTTACCTACATCCTTTTCACCAACTCACCACAGCGGTACAGGCACGAGCCTGCCATGGTGAAAGATGGAATTTTCATTGATGTGGGATATGGGTTTTATCATTGAGTGTAGATGAGTGCCCAATATCATTACCAGGGTATTCAGGGGATGGGTGCATAGAAGGAACCCTTAGTAAAATCCATGATTTTCAAATTCCTCCATGGCTTCATCCTTCCCTGTCTCTCTAACCTTCATCAGATCCACAAACCTTCAAGATCTTTGCAGGACTTGAGTTAAGCCTGGTTTTCATTGCCTCACCTCTATTGGCTATGCCTTCAGCTGCCTGGGCCTTAAATTCTGGAAATCCTTCCTTAAACCTTTACTGATCTCGACCTCCCTCTCCTCCTTTAAGATCCTCCGTAAAACCTATCCCTTTTGACCAAGATTTCAGTTACCTGTCCTAATATCACCGTAGGAGCTAGGAGCAGGATTCGGCCACTTGACTTCTTGAGCCTTTTCTTTTATTCGTCTAAACCTTCAGCTCAATCCCTTTTTCCCACATTATTACCATATACCTTCATATCTCCAACATATTGTAATATCTGGCAAGCTTCTGTTTGATCCCTCTCCAAGTCTGACCTGTAACATTTTATTAAAGAAATTGCATATTTCTTTCCTTATTCATTCACAAGATGAGAGCATCGCTCACTAGGCCCATCCCTAATTGCCCAGAGGACATTTAAGAGTCAACCACATTGCTGTGGGTCTGGAGTCATATGTAGGCCAGACCTGGTAAGGATGGCAGCTTCCTTCCCTAAAGGACATTAGTGAACCAAATGGGTTTTTCCCCACAATTGACACATGGTCATCATTAGATTCTTAATTCCAGATATTTATTGAATTCAAATTCCACCATCTACAGTGGGGCGATTCGAACCTGTGTCCCCAGGACATTATCTGGGTCTCTGGAGTAACCGTCCAGCAATAATGCCACTAGGCCATCGCATCCCCTATGCAAGTTATTATTGGCCTGTTAACAAAGGCCTTAATCTGTCCTCGACCAGGATCATTGTTGTTTCTTTAATATTCAATCTCATGGTCTAGGCATCATTGCCAAGGCTGCCTGGCATCCATTACCCATTGCCAGCAAACCTTGCACAGCTCAACTTAAAGGTCAGTCTGGGCTGGGTCCACATAGTGACACAACCTGACATGCACAGGATGAGTGATGGACATTAGTAAACCATAGGACATACAAGCTGATGTAGGCCATTCAGCCCATCGAGTTTTCTCCGCCATGCAATGAGACCGCGGCTGATGTGCTAACCCTGCAGAGTTTTGAAAGACATGGTGGGACACCATGGGTGGTTGGTTGGTTGGAGACTGGCCTGGGGCCTGTAAGGTAAACGTAGGTTTCTTTCCTTGTGATCGTTGAGTGGATTTGAGCCCAGCGCAGGCTCGGTACAATAATCTCCAAGAGTAGAAGCCAACATCAAGCCGCTTGGATTACCCGACAGGGCACAAATGAAGAATGAGGAACCATCGGCACAAGCAGAATGGGTCAGGAACGGAGCAAGGAAATACAAAAGGAGCAATTCCAAACAAGTAAAAAAATTAAAATTGTGTTCCTATTGTACTTGTTGTCTCAACACACTTTACAGCCAGCCACTGTTGTACTGTAGCAAATATGGCAGACAACCTGTGCACTGCAAGATCCCATAAGTAACAATAAGTTCATGGCTAAATAATCTCTCTCTCTTGGTACTGATTGAATCATAGAATCCCTACAGTGCTGAATGAGGCCGTTTGTCCCATCAATTCTGCACTGACCCTCCCAAGAACATAAGAACATAAGAACCAGGAGCAGGAGTAGGCCATCCGGCCCTTCGAGCCTGCTCCACCATTCAATAAGATCATGGCTGATCCTTTCATGGACTCAGCTCCACTTACCTGCCCGCACACTATAACCCTTTACTGTTCAATAATCTATCTTTGCCTTAAAAACATTCAATGAGGCAGACTCAACTGCTTCACTAGGCAGCAAATTCCACAGATTCACAGCCCTTTGGATGAAGATGTTCCTCCTCAACTCAGTCCTAAATCTTACTCTGAGGCTATGTCCCCTAGTTCTAATTTCACCCTCCAGCAGAAGCAACCTCCTGGCTTCTATGTTATCTATTCTCTTTATCATTGTATATGTTTCTATAAGATACCTCCTCATTCTTCTAAATTCCAATGAGTATAGTCCAGTCTACTCAATCTCTTCCCATAAGCCAACCCTCTCAACTCTAGAATCAACATGGTGAACCTCCTCTGCCCCCCTCCACTGTTAATGCATCCTTTCCTAAGTAAGGAGACCAAAACTGCATGCAGTACTCCAGGTGTGGCCTCACAAGCACCCTACACAGGTGCAACATCCCCACAGACACCTACCCTATCCCTGTATCCCCATGTTTACCGTAGATAGCCTACCTAGGCCTGCACACCTACAGGACAATTTTAGTGTGGCCAATCCATCTTAACCTGCACATCTCTGGAGTGTGGGAGGAAACCAGAGCACGCAGAGGAATCCTAGGCAGAGGACGACGTGCAGACTCTACAGTCACTCAAGGCCCGAATTAAACCCAGGTCCCTGAAGCTGTGAGGCGGCAGCACCAGTGACTGAGCCACCTGAGCCATCCAAGGTAGATTGGGCTACTGTCCAGGAGATAACTGTTCCTTTGCTCTTCTCATCTGAACGATGGCATCTCAGACTGCAGCACCCCCTCAGTGCTGAAATCAGAGTGTCTGCCTAATTTTTCTTGGCGCAGTAACTCAGTGGTTAGCACTGCTGCCTCACAGCGCCAGGGACCCGGGTTCAATTCCCCCCTCGGGCGACTGTCTGTGTGGAGTTTGCACATTCTCCCCGTGTCTGCGTGGGTTTCCTCCGGGTGCTCCAGTTTCCTCCCACCGTCCAAAGATGTGCAGGCTAGTTGGATTGGCTGTGCTAAATTGCCCCTAGTGTGTAGATTAGGTGGGTTATAGTGGGATGGGTCTGGGTGGGATGCTCTGAGGTTCGGTGTGGACTTGTTCGGCCGAAAGGCCTGTTTCCACACTGCAGGGATTCTGTGAACTTCTGTCACTATCAGGGATATCGTTTCAATCTCATCCAAACACCATCTATTCCTGATACACAGCTGTCTGTCAGCAGGTGGCAGCGATGTGTAACTTATTCTCCAATCCCCTTCGCACAATTCGTTCAGAGATAGTAAGGACTGCAGGTAACACAGTGTGGAGCTGGAGGAATACCGCAGGTCAGGCAACATCAGGAAAGCCGTGTTACCACAATTTGATCAGTCTCCGCATTGTGCAAAGCTGAGGGGTTTCTAACATGATAACAAGGTGTGGAGCTGGATGAACACAGCAGGCCAAGCAGCATCAGAGAAGCAGGAAAGCTTGACGTTTCAGGCCTAGACCCTTCTTGCTCCTCTGATGCTGCTTGGCCTGCTGTATTCATCCAGCTCCACACCTTGTTATCTCGGATTCTCCAGCATCTGCAGTTCCTACTATCTCGGGTTTCTAACATGAGTTTGGCCTCTTCCCACAATAAGACCCCACAGGCAGCATTGGGTGAGACTGGGATGTAAGGCAGGGTGATGGGATCCACTCAGTAAAGTGGGACATTGAAACATCGAAACACAGAAGGTCGGAGGAGGATGAGGCCATTCGGGCCTTAGAACCTGCTTCCCCCATAACTAACAATCATGGCTCCTCATCCAACTCAATGGCCTAATCCTGCTTTCTCCCCAAAACCTTTGTTCCCAATATCTAGTCGGACCAGAATGATAGGGGGCATGCAGACAGAGTGCAGATAAGACGTGGGAATAGGCCATTGAGCCAGCTGGCCTATTTAAGTCTGGGATGAGGGGAAATGTTCTTTCTCCCAGGGGATCATACAAACCAGTGGAACTCTCTTCCCCAGAAAGTGGTGAAGTTTAGATGATACACTGAGGAGTTTTAACATCGATAGTTGAGCTGGATGAACACAGCAGGCCAAGCAGCATCGGATGCTGTGTTCATCCAGCTCTACACATTGTTATCTCAGATTCTCCAGCATCAGCAGTTCCTACTATCTCTGAAACAGTTTTAACATCGAGGTCAGTCCCTTCTTCACTAATGAGGGAATAGTTATGGGGTCAGAAGGCAGGAAAGCGGAGGTGAAGCCTCAGTCCGATATCACAGATGATCTTATCAAGGGGCGGAGCAGGCTCAAGGGGCTGAGTGGCCTGCTCCCACTGTGTGTGCCTGTGTCTGTTTATCAAGGCTCTCACTCGAGCTTTGAGACAAAACAAAAGCTCAGAAGTAGCTAAGTACTTGGAAAAGTTGAACTGTAGTTAATTAGCTTGTTAAACATGCTCGGTGCGGAATCAGTCAGTGTGTGTGTGTGTGTGTGCATATGCGCATCTGAGGGAGTGGGAAGTTAATATTAACAGGAAATACACTCAATCATCAGGGAACTGTGACTGTTCCATTACTCAGAACGATCCACATTGCACAACATCCTCTCAATTCTTGTTAGGACAGAGCCAGGGAGCTCACTAACAGGTTAGAGCAGCACAGCTTATATCATGTTCTCATTCACAGTTGGGACATTATGTTCGAGGGACAACTGATCTATCCAATCGTTTCATCTGATTACACTGCTCGGAAACAGTGTGGGAGAGGGGGTTCTGACTCCAGCCTGAATTTATCTGATTTTTCATCACACTCATTGTCAAATTCCTCTCCTGGCCCACCCCATTCCCCCTCCCCCGGCTTCCAAAGGTGGATTTGTGGCTTAAAAAAATGTTATGGGTGCTCGAACAGTAAAACCTTGTCGTAAATCCTCATCAAAGGGCTTCCAGATTGTGAAGAGTATCTCATGTTGTTGTTCCTCAGGCAGGTCTGTCCAGGCCAAGGGAGGGGGCTGGGCATGGGAAAAGTGCCTGTAAAAGCAGGAATGAGCTGCGGATTGATACCAACAGAAGGTGTGTGTGGGATCTAGTTGCGCTCTCCCAGAACACAATCACTCTCAGCTCCGGGAACTGATGTTTGACACCAAATTGTTCAAACACACTTCCCAAGTACCCTTCAAAAGAAACTACATATATATGGCACCTGAAAAGTAGCAAAATACCCCAAGACGCTTCATCACTTCCAAATAGATATTGGGACAAGGGGACCCAAAAGGCTGGCTCAAACAGCATCTTACAGTCATACAACAGACCCTTCACTCCAACTGGTCCATAACCCCAAACTAGACAAGTCTCACCTGCCTGCTCATGGCCCATATCCCGCCAAATCTTCCCTATTCATCCTAATTGTCTTATAAAGGTGGTAACTAATCTCTATTGAGGAGGGGGAGGAAGAGATTTTTGGGATGGAATCCAAGAGCATTGGCTGTCCAGGGCAGGGGAGGGGGCTGGTCATGTTATGAGCCACCAATGGCAGAGCTACAGTGAAGTGTAGGACTGTTGTCAGAGGGTGGTAGGGCTGGAGGAATTGACAGATTCAGGACTGGTAAGACTCTTAATTCCAGATATTTTATTGAATTCAAATTCCACCATCTGCCGTGGTGGCGATTTGAACCTGGGTCCCTGGAATATTATCTGGGTCTCTGGATTAATAGTCTAGCGATAATACCACTTGGTCATCGCCTCCCTCTGAGGGTCGGTGTGGACTTGTTGGGTCGAAGGGCATATTTCCACACTGGAGGGATTCTATGAACCCGATGAATTTTCTTTTCTCTCTACACCTTTACTTTTACCTCTTGCCCTGAGCTCGGATGACATTGGCAATGATGAGAGCCCTCAGCGCAGAGGAGAGTGGCCCTAGCGCGGACCTCAAGTGAGTCCTTACCGTCCCGAGGCGAGCACAGTAACTGGCATTGGAATCAGCGGCTGCTACATTGGCGGAGGTGACATCGGTGAGGTAGGCCCAGCCACGGAAGATGGCACCTGAGGATCAACAACTTCAGCTTTGGTTGCGTCCAGCGTAGGGGGCTACGAGGAGATGGAGGAGGGGATGGCAGTTACGGGTGTCATTGATGGTGAGCTGGCTCAGGACTGCTGGACTCTCTTTAAGCTATATCTCTCTGTTCTTCCCCTTGTTCTTAATTTATTCAAATATGTATTTTGTCGTATTCTTACTGGAAAATACACGTGACAGTAACATCAACAGAAGGAGACATTGGGCAGATTTGGCCTTAACCCTTATATTTTGGACGAATCGAAGAAATCTTATTGAAACCCTCACTCTCCATCTCATGTCTGACCCCATCTCCTACCCTCATCGACCATTGCAACTTTCACACAATCACTCGCTCCCCCATCCCGACCCACCCTCATCACTCACACGCATTTTCAAAGAGATGTGGATAAGTTGAGTGAGTGGGGAAATGCATAGCCGATGCAGTGTAACGTGGTTAAATGTGAGGCTGTCCACTTTGGTGGCAAATGCAGGATGGCAGGTAGTTACGCTGAATGGCTATAAATGGAGAGAGAGGAATGTGAAAGAGAGCTAGGTGTCCACGTACACCAGTCACTGAATGTAAGCTTTCAGATGCAGCTGGTGGTCAAAAAGGTGAATGGTATTTTGGCCTTAATAACAAAAGGATTCGAGTACAGGAGTCAGGATTGTCTTGCTGAAATTATACAGGGCCTTGGTGAGACCACACCTGAAGTATTATGTGTAGTTTTGGTCTCCTTATCTGAGGAAACACGTTCTGGTAGTGGAGGGAGTGCAAAAAAGATTTACCAGACTGATTCCCAGGATGGCAGGACTGACATGTGGAATGAGATTGGATCGGTTCAGGCTATATTCATGGAGTTTAGAAGTTGGAAGGGGTGGGCATCTCATAGAATCCAATAAAATTTTAGCAGGGTAAAGGCAGGAAGGGTTTTCCCAATGGCTAGGGAGACAAAACTAGGGTCAAGGAATGAGGCTACATGGAGGGAGGGGCATTCAGGACTGAGATGAGGAGAAATGTTTTCACCCAGAGAGTAGTGAACCTGTGGAATTCTCTGTTACAGAAAGTGGTTGAGGCCAAAATATTGGACACTTTCAATAAGAAATTAGATATAGTTGTTAAAGCTAAAGGGATCAAAGGGTATGGGGAGAAATGGGAAAGGAGATTGAGTTCAATGATCAGCCATGATCGTATTGAATGGTGAAGCAGGCTCAAAGGGCCTAATGGCCTATTTCTGCTCCTGTTTTCTATTTATCCATCTCTCTTCTCCCAGCCCCTTTTTCATCATCCACCCCCATATACCATCCCTGACCCCATCCCTCACCTCCCAAACTATCCACTTCACCCATTCCCCTCCTCACCCTCACCCAATCCACCCTCTTCCCGCTTCCCATCTCACACGCCCATCCTCTCTCTCATTCCCTTCCAACTCCTTCCCATCATCTTCATCCAGCTTCCCACCAACCCTTCCTCACCAAGGACCCTCCAAAGTCAGCAGGAATGGGTGACAAGGTGGTTGTCCGGCCAGCGACACTCATGATCTATGAGCAAATAAAAGTGAATCTCCCACATTCATCACCTCTCCCTGTACTCCCCAACATGCAGCACCCCTCTCCCACCCCTACCCCTATCCCCTCGGCCCCTGCTCTGTCCTGCCCTGCCCAGCCACAAACATCAGGACAAAATGCAAGAGTTTGGACAGAAAACACTGAGCCCTAAATTAAGATTAAATTTAAGTTACATCAGCCTATGTGCATCCTCACTAGCCATCTGTGTCAATTTATTCTTCCTTCCTGCCCTCTAGACCACACGACAGAAAGAGGAGCAGTTTGAGAAAGGTTTGCAGGCGTTCTGCTGATGTCAGCCCAGTGCAGTCTCGGAAACTGCTGA
Organism: Ginglymostoma cirratum; assembly: GCA_024137785.1. Taxonomy (NCBI): domain Eukaryota; kingdom Metazoa; phylum Chordata; class Chondrichthyes; order Orectolobiformes; family Ginglymostomatidae; genus Ginglymostoma; species Ginglymostoma cirratum. The sequence goes on from JAHRHZ010000088.1 coordinate 49,736, forward strand.
CTTTAACTGCAGCCTGAGCTCAGTTTCAACCATAACATTAACAGGGGAACTACAGATTGTCTCATATGTTACCTACAATCACTCTGGGAATCCCCTTCCATCACTGTCAAAATGAGGGATGTCTGACTGAAACTTCTAGCAGAAATGTCCAGTGGCATGGCATTATTTTTACTTCAACATCTTTCTGAGGCATTAGCCTCAGAGCCAAGACTAGTATTCGTTATCCTTGCGAAGGGGTGATGAACTGTCTTCTTGAAATGTCAGTGTCAACTTAATCCAACTGAGTAACTGACCAAGCCACTTCAGGGGGCAGTGAAATAGTTTTTCACCTTGTTGTGGGACTGGAGTCACCTATAGGTCCAGACTGGGTAGGGACAGAATTTTTCCCTCCCTAAAGGACATGAATGAACCAGTTGGTTCAATTTCATTGCTGGTCTGACAGCTCCACGATCTCTTTTACGGACCTCACTTTCAGACTTCTTGCAAGATTTTGTTTCTAAATTGAAGAGAAATTCTCAAAACAGTTTAGAATCTGAGAATGATAGAGCATAGGAGGGGCTGTTCAACCTCTGGTGCCTGTGCCAGATCTTTAATGCAGTCATTTATTGAGTTTCACTCTCCTGCTCCCACTCCACTAACTAAATTGTCTCATTTCACATTTTTACCCAATTCTTTCCCGAAAGTTTCCATTTTTGCTTCCTCTACCCTTTACAGGCAATGTGTTCCAGATCAAACAACTCACAGCTTGAAAGTCTAAATTAATAATCTAATGATGACCATGAAAGTATTCTCAATTGTATGAGAAATTCCATCTGATTCACTAATGTGACTTTGCGTCATAGAGCAGTACAGCACAGAAACAGACCCTTCGGCCCAACTTGTTCAGGTCAACCAGGTATCCTAAATTAAGCTAGTCCCATTTGCCAGCATTTAGCCCATATCCCTCTAAACCCTTCCTATCCACATACCCTGCCCACTGCCTTTTAAATGTTGTAATTGTACCACTGTCCACCACTTCTTCTGGCAGCTCATTCCATACACACACCATCCTCTGCATGAAAAAGTTGCCCCTTAGGTCCCTTTTAAATCGTTCCCTACTCCCCTTAAACCTACACCCTCTAGGTTTGGACTCCCTACCCTGGGGGAAATGATCTTGACTATTCAACCTATCCATACCCCTTATGGTTTTATAAGCCTCAGTAAGGTTAGCCCTCAGCCTCCAATGCTCCAGGGAAAATAGCCCCAGTCTATTCAGCCTTTCCCTGTAGCTCAAACCCTCCAACTCCAGCAACATCTTTACTAAAACCTTTCAAGTTTAACAATAATTTTCCTACAGCAGGGAGGCCTGAGGGAAGGAAATCCATTGTCCTTCTCCAGTATGGCCTACATGTGTTCTGAGGAAGTGTCACCGAACCTGAAAAATTAACCCTGAAAAATTTCTCTTCACAGGTGCTGCCAGACCTGCTGAGCTTTCCCGACAGCTCCTGTTTTGGCCTGTATGTGACTTCAGACTCACAGCAATGTCAGTGAATCTGAACTGAACTTTGAAACATCCTCGGCGAGCCATTCAGTTTTATCTAAGGGTTAACTAGGGATGGGCAATAAATGCTGGCCCAGTCATAGCATCATACAACATGGAAACAGGCCCTTCGGCCCAATGCCCAATTCTGTGGTTCTTTTGGTAAGTATCTAAAATTAACTCCTTTAAATCTGTGTCCTCTGTTCGCTGCCCTATTTGTGCTGGACTAAAGAAAAAAAAATTAAAAGAGCTGTGGTTGCTGTAAATCAGGAACAAAAACAGAAATTGCTGGAAAAGTTCAGCAGGTCTGGCCACTTCTGTGGAGAGGAAACAGAATTAACCTTTCACGTCCAGTGACAGAAGCTGGGTCACTGGAACTGAACCATTAACTCTGATTTCTCTCCACGGATGCTGCTAGACCTGCTGAGCTTTTCCAGCAATTTCTGTTGCTGTTCCTTTTGTGCTGGGAACGGTTTCTCCATATTTACTCTGTCAAAGCTCTTTATAGTTTTAAAATATCGCGATTAATTCTCTCCTTCAGCTTTTCAGCTCTAAGGAGCATAGTCCCGAGATTCTGGAATACCTCCACGTCACTGGAGTGCCTCATCGCTGGAACCTTTCCCATTATGCTCTTCAGCACTATCCCCAAGGTTTAACCTCGCCTCCCAGTTTAGGGGGCCAATGCACACTGACTGGTAAAGCATGCACTTGGCTAAGATTTTTGGAAGAGCTTTACAGCAAAAATTACAGTGCCTTCAAGGCAAGATCTGGGAAAATATAGATAAAAGCTTTCCCACTACCCCCCACCACCACTCCTGCCCACATCCATCCCATTTCTTTCTCTGTGCAGTATTCCCAACTCATCCCATCTTCACCTCCACCCCCACTGTCTCCCCGTATAAACCCCACCTCCAGTACCAGACCCATGTGAGCAAACTAACTCTTCAGTGTAACCATGATTGTGTGCCCACTGCTATAAAATCAGTTGCTTCATCAATATCTACCTTATGTTTCCATTAAAATCATTCCTAAAACCTGGAGATGATTATGTAACTTCATTAGCCTTTCAAGCCAATTTCTGCTTGTCTTCTTTTTTCCCAGTTCTCTCCCTTGTTTCCAAAAGGCAGACCGCCTCCCCGCCCCCCACCCCCCCCCCAACCTTCCCCAGACCCCAGATTCTAACAATATTTAACAAACACTCCTTCCTGTGAGCCAAGACTGTGAATGTCAACAGGCTATTCACTATTGGAAGCCTCACAGCGGATTTCTGCTTTCCCACCACTGCCCCCCACCCCTCCCAATGTGCTGTTGACGTTCTGTGTAGCTGAAGCCTTAACTAAGGATCGGGAGAAACATAGAAAATGGCATCAGGAGTAAGCCATTCAATCCTCCAAGCCTGCTCTATCATTCAGTAGTCTCATGGCTGCTCAGCCAGCTCAATGCCCTGTTCTCCTTTCTCCCCCACACCCTTTGATCCCTTTAGCCCTAAGAACTATATCTAACATCATCTTGAAAACATTCAATATTTCGGCCTCAACAGCTTTCTGTGGCAGAGAATTCCACAGGCTCCCCACTCTCTGGATGAAGAAATTTCTCCTCATCTCAGTCCTAAGTGGCCCACCCTGTATCCTTTGACTGTGATGCCCTAGTTTTGGATTCCCCAGCCATTGGGAACATCCTTCCTGTGTTTACCCTGTGCAGCCCTGTTAGAATTTTATAGGTTTCAATGAGATCGATCGTCCAACAATCTTCTCAATCAATCTCAACCTTCTGAACTCTGGTGAAGACGGTCCTAAATGATCCAGTCTCTCTTCATTCATCAGTCCTGCCATCCCAGGAATCACACTGTTAACCCTTTGTTGCACTCCCTCCATTGCCAGAACGCCCCTCATCAGATAGAGAGACCAAAACTGCACACAATATTCCAGATATGGTCTCATCAAGGCTCTGTACACAGGAATCTTCTGTAGATCCCTCTCCAGGAGAGGAATTGCAGCAGCGTTTCGGCGGCTTCGGGATGTGAGAAGGCTGGTGTGAGAAAGTGGTGTGGCACATCCTTTATCTTCACTCATTGCCCCATTTTACACGTGGCACGTAGCATCACAGATGACATTGCTGCTCAGGGACCATCAAACTCCTTGAGCCAGGCCTTCCCAAACTGTGGGTCATGACCTCCAACAGGTCAGCAGTCTAAATTTTGGGGTCGTGAGTTCTGAAGTAGTAATGACTGAGGGAGATCCAAGTTGTTTTTCAAATTATTGGGGGTGGTCCAACTGCTGAATCCTGGAGGCCTGAATACTGATCTGAAAAACTCAATGTACAACTCTTCCAAAGCTACACTGGCCCTATCCCCCATCTCTTCCCCTGTTACATCGATGACTGTATCTGCGCCGCATCGTGCTCCCACGAGGAGTTCGAACAGTTCATCCACTTCATTAACACCTTCCACCCCAACCTTAAGTTCACCTGGACCATCTGCGATACCTCTCGCTCCTTCCTGGACCTCTCTGTCTCCATCTCTGGCATCCACCTGGAAACCGATATCCATTCCAAGCCTACCGACTCCCACAGCTACCTAGAATACACCTCCTCTCACCCACCTTCCTGCAAAAAGGCCATCCCCTATTCCCAATTCCTTCGTCTCTGCCGCATCTGCTCCCAGGATGAGGCATTCCACTCCTGTACATCTCAGATGTCCTCGTTTTTCAAGGACTGTAACTTCCCCTCTTCAGTGGTCAAAAACGCCCTTGACTGCATCTCTCACATTTCCCGCAACTCATCCCTCACAACCCCTCCCTGTAATAACAAACCAAACAGAATCCCCCTCGTCCTCACGGACCACCCCACTAACCTCTGGATTCAATGCCTCATCCCCTGACACTTCTGCCATCTGCAATCCAATTCCACCACCAAAGACATTTTTCCCTCCCCACTCTTATCTGCTCTCCATGACTCCCTTGTCCGCTCCACACTCCCCACCAGCCCCACCACCCCGGCACCTTTCCCTGCAACCGTAGGAAGTGCTACACCTGCCCCTACACCTCCCCCCTCACCCCCATCCCAGGCCCCAAGAAAATCTTCCACATCAAACAGATGTTCACCTGTACATCTGCTAATGTGGTATACTGCATCCCCTGTTCCAGATGTGGCCTCCTCCACATCGGGGAAACTAAGCGGAGGCTTGGAGACAGCTTTGTGGAACACCTACACGCGGTTTGCAACAAACGACTGCATCTCCCAGTCGCGAGCCATTTCAACTCCCCCTCCCACTCCTTGGATGACATGTCCGTCCTGGGCTTCCTCTAGTGACACAACGATGCTACCCGAAGGTTGCAGGAACAGCAAATCATATTTCACTTGGGAACCCTGCAGCCCAATGGTACCAATGTGGACTTCACAAGCTTCAAAATCTCCCCTTCCCCTACCGCATCCCAAAACCAGCCCAGCTCGTCTCTGCCTCCTTGGCCTGTCTGTCTTTTCTCCTACCTATCCATTCGTCCCACCTCAACCCCCACCCACACCTCCTACCTACTAGCCTCATCCCCGCCTCTTTGACCTGTCCATCTTCCCTTGACTGACCAACCCGCATCCTAACCCCCCACCTACGCTCACCTTTACTGGCTCCATCCCCGCCTCCTTGACCTGTCCGTCTCCTCTCCACCTATCTGCTCCTTTATCCATCTTCCATCTGCTCCCTCCCCCCATTTATTTCAGAATCCCCTTCCCCTCCCCCATTTCTGAAGAAGGGTCCAGACCCAAAACGTCAGCTTTCCTGCTCCTCTGATGCTGCCTGGCCTGCTGTGTCCATCCAGCTCTACACCTTGTTATCTGAATGTACAACTTGGTTACTTTGTAATTGGGACTCATCTGCTCCCCCACATCTCACACACACAAGCACACATGCACACACACACAAACACGTGCACACATGCACACACATGTGCGTGCACACACACACGTGCGCACAGACACACGCGTGCAAACACACACACAAACACACACGTGTGCACACGCAAACACACACAGATGCGTGCGTGCACACACACATGCACACGTACACACACACTCATACACAAACATACACACACGTGCGCACACACACACGTGAATACACAGACACACACACATACATGCGCGCATTCACACACACACAAAAGCACACGTGCGTACACACACGCGCGTATGCACACATGCATACAAACACACACAAACACACACACGTGCACACACACACACGTGTGCACACACACTGATACACAAACACACACACATGCACACGCGTGCGCATGTGCACACACACACGTACAAACACACACACGTACAAACACACACACACACACACACACACACACACACACGTCTCTTCCCCAACCCCTCACAGGTCTGGGGTCTTGGGAACTTAAAAGCTCCAAAATGCAGCCGCTCGGACAAAATGGTGTTCAGGAAATGTGAAGTGATTGACTGACAGCCTCTCTGATGAGATACCCCAGGTATGGGAGGACCACTGGAGAACTGCCAGGTAAACCCTGGAGGCTTCCAATGAGTTCAGGGAGGAGGCCCTCATTTATTTTGAGCACTCTTTGGCAGAGGGAGAAAGCCATCCCTGGTGACAATGGCATACATGACCTCGATGACCCCTGCCCTGGAGTCCCCACTTACCTGACGTTGAGAGTGCAGAAAGCATGAGGACATCCCCTACAGGGAGAGCTTTGTTGTGTCGCCATAGTTTTACCAGACCATGGGGCTGCTCTCGCATTAGAAAGAGAGACAACTTGGGGTGGTTTAACCTGAGGGCCACCATGCCCCAAACGAGGCGAGAGGTTGAGAAGAAGAATAGCCTCAGCTGGTGCAGGAAATGAACCCATGCTGTTGGCGTCATTCTGTATCACAAAGCAGCCATCCAGCCTACTGATCCCCAAACCTGGGATGCAAAGCCAGTTAGTGCCAGTGCACATGGTAATCACCAATTATTGTAAAATCCAATCTGCTTCATCAATGCCTTTTAGAGAAGGAAATCTGCCATCTTTACCTGGTAGATGTTAACTGCCATTTTGAAATGGCCAAGCAACTCCTGAGATCATGGACAACAAAGTTACTCTTGGCACTGATGCCCATATTCCATGAAGGAATTTGCAAATGGCCCCCATGGAGTGCTCCCAGATGTAGAGGGCAGTGTTCACCCTCATTTAGGAAGTCAGCTCTGACTGACTCTGCCAGCAAAAAGTGGTCCCCCTCCCCCAACACCTTATTCCACTCACCTTTGAAGCAGGTTTACACCCCCTCCCCTTTACTTCACCACCCCCCACCCTGATTTCAGCCCTGAAGGTGGGGGGATCCAAGCGCCACCATTGAATCTAATCCGATAGCTGTTGCCCTGGCTCCGGGTTGGAATTGAAACACATTGCCTTTACCTGGGACAGGCCTGTGGGTGAATTGAAGACCCAGATCCCCCAGTTCCCTTTAGTGGTGTAAATTGGGGTTAGTTATTGAGCAGTCTCCTGTGGGTGATGAGGACTGGTCATTGGGGAGACAGTCAGCACCTGAGAAATTGCAATCCTGCAAGAGGCTGCACAGAGAGGGAGAGAGAGAGTGAGAGACAGATAAGATGCCTATAAACAGTTACTGCACCCCCACACCCACTCACAATCACACACCCACCCAAAAAACATACACACAAATGCACGTGCGCGCACACACACACACACACACAGCGGAGGCGATGGCCTGGAGGTATTATCAGTGAGCTGTTAATTCAGAGACCCAGGTAACATTCTGGGGATAACAAGGTGTAGAACTGGATGAACACAGCAGACCAAGCAGCATCAGAGGAGCAGGAAAGCTGATGTTTCGGGTCTGCTGTGTTCATCCAGCTCTACACCCTGTTATCTCAGATTCTCCAGCATCGGCAGTTCCTACTATCTCTGTAACATTCTGGGGACCTGCACGGCCGATGGTGGAATTTGAATCCAATAAAATATCTGGAATTTAGAATCTAATGATGACTGTGAATCCATTGTCAATTGTTGGAAAAACCCATCTGGTTCACTAATGTCCTTTAGGGAAGGACACTGCCATCCATACCTGGTCTGGCCTACATGTAACTCCAGACCCACAGCAATGTGGTTGACTCTGAACTGCCCTCTGGGCAATTAGGGATGGGCAATAAATGCTGCCTAGACAGCGTCACCTTCATCCCGTTAACGAATAAAGGAAGAAGAACGCACACACACAAAACCAAATGCGTATGGACACACAAACACATCCCCACACATACAGATTTGCCTACTCTACCCTGGAGAAGGAGAATTGGCCTAGCAGCTAAAGACGGAGCCGGAGGATCAGCAACTTCATTGGTTGAGTCTGGTATAGTCGGCAGTGAGGTGGTGAAGGAGGGATGGTGGTGTCCGCTCAGCACCAATATACCCTCTTAAGCCTCTCTTTTTC
>JAHRHZ010000088.1:62698-85668 GCA_024137785.1 Ginglymostoma cirratum
GAGAGTTTAGGCCCTAAAATTATTAAACTCAATATTGAGTCCGGAGGGCTGTAGGGTTCCCGAGCGGAAAATGAGGTGTTGTTCCTCCAGCCTGTGTTGGGCTTCACTGGAACACTGCAGCAAGCCAGAGACAGAGATGTTGGCCGGGGAGTTATTGAGTTTAATAATTTTAGGGCCTAAACTCTCCCATGTCCCAGCTCCCTACCCCACACACCAGGCCTTGTTACCACATTATACACCCCCTGTTGTTAGTCACTAACAGTCCCCATTAACAACTACTCACCCTCCCAGCCTGATCGTTAGTAACTCCTTTGTCTGTCCAACTGTCTTTCTCTCTCTTTAGGCTCTATCCTATCATTTACTCCCTACCCCACCCACATCCCTATTTTCTGCATATAAACTGACGTTTTCCCAGCCACCATCGTTCTGAGGAAGGGTCACCAGACCCGAAATGTTAACTCTGTTTTCTCCTCCACAGATGCTGCCAGACCTGCTGAGCTTTTCCAGCAACTTCTGTTTTTGTTGCTAATTGTCAAGTCCATTTACCTGCCTTTTCCCCCGAACACTTGATTCCCTTCCTGATTAAATGTGCGTCTATCTCAGCCTTGAGTATACTTTAAAGTTTACTTTTGAGGTAGAGTTACTGTGGAAATGGAGGCAGCATGACAACCTATTTGCATACAACAAGCTCCCACACACAGCAATAACATTAGGGATAAAAGCATCTCGTTTCATTGGTGAAGGGATACATTTGGGCCAAGACACAAGGAAACTCTCCTGAACTTTAAACTCGTCATAGATTCATACAACATAAAACAGGTCGTCCAGGCCATCATGTCTATGCCAACCAACAAACACCAAACTATAGTAATCCCAATTGCCTGCACTTCGTCCATGCCCTGGTGTATTAAGTGCTCAACCAGATGCTTCTTAAATGTTGTGAGAATACCTGCTTCCACCACTCTCTCAGTCAGCATGTTCCATATTTTTATCGCCCTCTGGGTGAAAGCCTTTTTCCTAAGATGTGCTCTAAATTACTTGACCCTCACCTTAAACTTGTGCCCTCTGGACTTAGTCAGGGGGGAAAGTGTAGTATGGATCTTTCACATCCACCAGAGAGAGGGGGTAAGGTCCCAGTTTGACATCTCATCTGAAAGGTGACATCACTGACAGTGTGGCATTCCTGGGATATATGTGAGACTGCCAGTGTCATGCCAAGCCATGTCATATGGGTTTGTTTTCATTTTTGCTTTGATTTTTAAAATTCTTATCTTTGATGCCAAATCCCTTGGCCCTCCCTATCTCTGTAATCTCCTCCAGCCCCATGACCCTCTGGGGTATCTGCACTCCTCCATTGATTTCCTCTTGTGCATCCCCTGTCCAAATGGCTCCACCATTGGCAGTTGTGCCTTTGTTTGCCAAGGCCCTAAGCTCAAGGATGCTCTCCCCACACCTCCCTTTACAGCACTCCCTAAAACCTACCTCCTTGACCAAACTTTTTGTCATCTGACCTAACATCTCCTCACATTTTTTACTGATGCATGCTAGCTAGGCCAGTATTTCTTGCTCGTCCCTAACTGATGACGGAGTGCAGTTGAGAGTCAACTACCCATTGCTGTGAGTCTGGAGTCACATGCAGGCCAGACCATGTAAGGATGGCAGATTTCGTTCCCTTAAGTGAACCAGATGGGTTTTTATAACAATTGGCAGTAGATTAGCTTTCCGTTCCAGATTTTTTATTGAATTCAAATTTCACCTTCTGCCATGTTGGGATTCAAAACCCATGTACTCAGAACACCTTAGCCTGGAGTTCTAGATTACTAGCCCAGTGACATTATCAGCACACCACCACTGCCTTATCTGGCACAGTGACAAGTTTTACTTTATCAGCTCCTCTGGTACGCTAAAGGTGCCACACGAATGAGAGTTGTTGTTGCATGCATGCCATTACTATGTGCCAGCTCAGATACTGAAAGCTGATCTCGGCAAGCTTCGGACTCAGTGATGAGCAGAGCCTATGTTTAGTACATCCCTTCAAAACCAGCGGGGAATTCCCACCTTCCATTTTATCACGCGGTTAGTCAAAGGTGAGTGATGCCCACGTGGAAACTGAAATGAGACATCTTACATTAGATGTGCCATTGCCAGCAGTTTCGACGGAAACCGCCTCAGTGCGCCTGGGCAGAAATTTCTCAGCTCAAAGAGCAGAACTCAGAAACCTTCCACTCAAAATCCGCACAGGGGCATCTTTAACACAGGACACTTTCCCTCTGTCTCCTGTACAACCATACGACACACAGACTCACCACTAATGCATAATTAGTGTGCAAATACTCCCTTCTACATGTGTACAAACTCATTGACAAATATACTCACGTGCTCCCGTGTAACACACATTTACAGATGAGCTCTGTCTTACACACTGATACAGGTGTGCACATATATCCATGTATCAAACACACTAGGCTACTGTCACTCACTTACAATGGTCAATATATAATCTGCCCTCAACCACCTCATCTCTACTTCCTCCTTCTCTACTCTATCACACGCTCCTTTTCCTTCTCTCACCCTCCCTCACTCCTCCACCTCCTTCTCGTCAAATCTTCACCACCACACCCACTAACTTTTCTTTCCCTTGCACCTTCTCTCCCCCTTCTCTATCGCCCCGTCCCCCACCCCCATCACTTCTTTCCTTCTTCTACCAAACTTCACCCCCTCTCTCTTAGAATCATAGAGTCATACCGAATGGAAACAGATCCTTCAACCCAACCCATCCGCACCAACCTGCCCTAAACTAAGTTAGTCCTATTTGCCTGTGTTTGGCCCATATCCCTTTAAACCTTTCCTTTCATATACCTGTCCAAATGTCTTTTAAATGTTGTAATTGTACCAGCCTCCCCCACTTCCTCTGGCAGCTCAGTCCATACACACACCATCCTCAGCATGACAAAGTTGCCCCTCAAGTCCCTTTGAAATCTTTCCCCACTATCCTTAAACCTATGCCCTCTAGTTTTGGGCTTCCCTAGTCTGGGAAAAAAGACCTTGACTATTCACCTTATCTATGCCCCTCATGATTTTATATACCTCTATAAGGTCACACCTCAGCTCCCTATGTTCCAGGGAGAAAAGTCCTAGACTATCCAGGCTTTCCTACTAACTCAAACCCTCCAAGTCTCAGCAACATCCTTGTAAATCTTTTCATACTCTTTCCAGCTTAATAACATCCTTCCTATAGCAGGGTGATCGAATTGTACACAGTACTCCAAATGTGGGCTTATCAATGTCATGTACAGTTGTAACATGATGTCCCAATGATGCTCAATGTTCTGACCAATGAAGGCAAGCGTGCTAAATATGTTCTTCACCACCCTGTGTATGCCACTTTTAAGGAACTATGAACCTGCACCTCTACGTCCCTCTGTTTGACAACACTCCCCACTGCCCTACCATTAACTGTATAAGTCCTGCCACAGTTTGTCTTACCAAATGCAACACCTCACATTTATCTGAATTAAACTCCATCTTTCCCACTTCCACCACACACACTTCTCTCTCCATCCCTTTCACTTCTCACCCATTCCATTTTCTCCCACCCATCCCTTCCATCTCTTGCCCTACTCACTCATGCCCCTAACTCTCTTCCCCTTCTCCTCTACCCTCTCTCCTTTCCCTCCTCCAATTCCCCTCCACTTAATCGCCATTCCTTCTCTCACCCTCACCCCTCCATTCTCACTCTCCCCTTTTTCCCTCACGTCCTCCTCTCTCGCCCTTCCCTTTCTCATTTCCCCTCTCCTGCATGCCCCCAACTTCTCTCTATCTATGCCTATTTCTGTCTCACTCCCTCCCTCTTATTCTGTGCCCCACTCCTCCCCTATCTCTATATCACTCTCAACTTGCTCTGCTGCAACTCTCTGAACTTTTATCATGTACTTGCAGCATGACTTATCAGAACTTTTCCTTTCAGTTCAAAATGTCACCGTGAGTAATGTTGAGGTGTTGAAACTTCACCCTGTCAGACACAATAGCACACACACACAAAAAGAAAAAAAAGCGAAGAATCAAACTGAAAAAGCAAAAATTCACTTTTGGATTTGTAAAAAAAAACTACTGTGGAAGTCTAGCGCATTGCTGACAGGTGAAAGGTCATTATAAAGTTGAAACCAGAAGTTAACCACCACTACTCTGAATATCCAAACCCTACTCTGCTCTCGCCTGATGGAGCACAATCTGAGTCATTTATTGGAAAGGACGCTTACACAATTAAATGTTGCTGGAACATTTCAAGCAAATAAGCTGGAATTTCGGGATGAGCTAAATATTTCCCTTGTGTATCATAGAAATTACTGTCTGAAGCATTCAGTTATTAACCTCTTTCTTACCTGGGATAGAATATGGTCAAGTCTCAATGCAGTGACCTCCTGTATGTGAGTGGTCTGAGATTGTGCGTGTTAGTATTTGTGTATAAAGTGAGTTGCCACCACATCATATTCAAATGAATTATTTGTTTATTTGCAAGATAAATTTGATTGACACGTGTGAATAGTTAGTGCTCGCACCCCAGTGACTCAGCAGTCAGTGCAAGCCAGGCTCAGTGGGTAACATTCACTCTCTCACATCCCCATCACAGGTCTGTGAGTCACAGAATCACTGATATGTTATGGTGCACAAGGAGGCTACTCAGCCCATCCACTAGCTCTCCAAATGAGCATCATTAGAATCATAGATTATAATCCCCACAGTGTGGAAGCATGCTATTTGGCCCATCGTGAATTCACCAACCCTCAAATGAGCATCCCACCCAGACCCACCCCATCCCCGTAACTCTGCATTTCCCATGGCCAAGCCATCTAACCTGTGTATCTTTGGATTTTGGGAGGAAACCCACGCAGACAAGGGGAGAACATGCAAACTTGGATTTTGGGAGGAAACCCACGCAGACAAGGGGAGAACATGCAAACTCCACACAGACAGTCACCCAAGGGTGAGATTGAACCTGGGTCCCTGGTGCTGTGAGGCAGCAGTGCTAACCACTGAGCCACCATGCCGCCCCTACTTTGGCAACTCAGTTTCGACACTCCAAGGAAAACAGTCCCAACCCCTCCAATCTTTCCTCATCACTGAAGTTTCTCATCTCTGGAACAATTCTCGTAAACCTCTTCTGTACTCTTTCCACATAGACCACTATTGTGCAATTTGGAAGGCAGACTGTGAACCACAAGGACCTTGATCTTTTATGATTTGGTGATTCTTGTGATTTTTCAATTCTGATGAAATGTCGCAGACCTGCAGCTGAGCTCAGTTAGTTGGATGGCTGATTTGCGATGGAAACAAAAGCACGGGTTCAATTCCTACAGAGCCTGAAGTTACCATGAAGGACTCCCCTTCTCAACCTCTTCTCTCACCCTGAGACATGGTGACCCTCAGATTAAACCAGCACCAGACCGCTACTTCTCTCTGTCTAATAAGAAGCCCTCTGGGACGCTACTTTGTATAGGAATATACAAATCCAGAGTAGACCATTCAGCCCCTCAAGCCTACTCTTCCATTTGATAAAATCATGATTGTTCTGATTGTGACATTGACACTGATTTCTCTTCCACACCCCATCCCCACCCCCAACTCCTACTCCCACATCTTTAATATCCCTTAATATCAAGAATTTATCTAAATCTTTCTTTTAAAAAATTCAATCACTCCCCTTAATTACCTGTGTGGAGGAGTTCCAAAGACTGATGACTCTCTGAGGTAACAAATTTCTCCTCATCTCCCTCTTAACTGGGAGGCTCCTTGGTTCTAGTCTACATCACAAGGGGGAAACATCCTCTCAGTATCAAACAAAACAAAAGAACTGCGGATGCTGGAAATCAGAAACAGAAATTGCTGGGAAAACCCAGCAGGTCGGGCAGCATCTGTAGAGAGAAAACAGAAAACAGAACGATTCTGAGGAAACGGTCCTGAAACATTAACCCTGATTTCTGTCCATGGATGCTGCCTGACTTGCTGAGTTTTCCCAGAATTTTTTTGTTTCTGTTTCTGATCTTTTCAGTATCTGCCCTGTCAAGTCCCCTCAGGGTCTTATATGTTTTCAATAAGATCACTTCTCATTCTTCTCAATTCCAGTAGGTATACACCCAGCCTATCGCATTATTCTTGTTTATCTCTCCACCGTTGCTGCCAGACCTGCTCGGTGTTTCTGCATTTAATGTTTTTCTTTCGGATTTCCAGCATCTGCAGATATTTGCTTGTACAACCTTTAACGCCACACTTAGACCTTCTGTTGAATATTTTATCCCAGATCATCTCAGCCTATGGACACACCCTCTCTCTGTCTAACAGCCTGTTCTACAGAAAGAAAAGAGCTCTCATTTCTATAGCACTTTTCCTAGCCTCTGAACATCTCAGACCTCATTACGGCTAATAAATTATTTTATGGTAGCGTAACATAATACAGAAAACACAGCAGCCAATTTGTACGCAGAAAGCTCCCACAGACAATCAAGTAATCATTTATATAAATGATTTAGATCAGAATATAAGGAGGCACAGTCAGTAGTTTGTGGATGACACCAAAACTGGGGGTATAGTGGATAGTGAAGAAGGTTATCTACAATTACAAAGAGATCTTGATCAATTGGGTCAGCGGGTTGCGGAGTGGCAGATGGAGTTTAATTTGGATAAATGTGAGGTATTGCATTTTGGTGAAACAAACAAGGACAGGACTTGTACAATAAAACTAGAGCCTTGTGTAGAACAGAGACCTGGGGCTCAGCTATATAATTCTTTGAACTTTGCTTCACATACAGACAGGATGGTTAAGAAGACATTTAGCACACTTGCATTCATTGCTCAGACCTTTGAGTATAGGAGTTGGGATGTCATGTTGAGGTTGTACAGGATGTTGGTGAGGCCTCTTCTGGAATACTATGTTCAGTTCTGGCTGCCCTGTTATAGGAAGGATATTAATAAACTGGAGAGGGTTCAGAAGAGATTTACCAGGATGCTCCTGGGAATGAGGGGTTTGAGTTACAATTGCATGAATAAGAAATGTTTAGAGGGATATGGGCCAGGCACAGGCAGGTGGGACTAGTTTGGTTTGGGATTATTGACAGCATGGAGTGTTTGGACCGGAGGGTCTGTTTCCATGCTGTACGACTCTATGATAATGACCTGATTATCTGTTTCGGTGAAACTGTTGGAGGATTAAATATTGGTCAGGACACCAGGGAGAATTCCCCAGCACTTCTTTGGCCAATGCTGATCTTTTTAACAACTGATGCCTTAGTTAGGAGCTTGGTGTAGCATTAAACCAACTGCTCAGCTAAACGTGCAGCACGCCCTCAGTACCACATTAGAGTTTCAGCTAGATTCTGTACTCAAGCCTCTGGAATGGGACCTCAATGTGGAGTGTATACAGGCAGTGTCCTGTTCCAGTTTGGTTTTCTTATTTAGACTTCCTATCAGGATTGACAAGGATGCTGAGGGCATTGTCTGCTGCTGCTGTCTGGGGACACCCTGAACTCAAGTTCACACAGGAATAGATGTTTTTGTTGTGCTCTCACTGGTTAAAGACCTTTTCTAGAATCAGAATGTAGCCAAGGTGTAAGCATAGTGCTGGTAATTGAAAAAAACAGAAAGCAACTCAAATCAAAATGAAACTTTAGATGAAATTGTGAGACAGTCAATCAGTTAAGCAAGTGATGACCAGCACCCAATTACTACTGAGTGATATGAATTGTTAATTGTCAAAGCAAGGGTCAGTAAAAAGTGATCACAGGTCTCACAACTAATGAGGCTTAGTTAATTGCACAGTGTGGAGCTGGAGGAACACAGCAGGCCAGGCAGCATCAGAGGAGCAGGAAAGTTGACGTTTTGGGTCGGGATCCTTCTTCAGGTTCAAAAAGAGTCCCGAACCGAAACGTCAGCTTTCCTTCTGCTCTGATGCTGCCTGGCCTGCTGTGTTCCTCCAGCTCCACACTGTGTTATCTCTGACTCCAGCATCGGCAGTTCTTACTATCCCTTAGTTGCTTGCACACTTGTCTCTGCAGCATTGAGGGCTTGGTTACCAGCCTGCTGCCACTGCACACCACTATCCCCTAACTATTAAGGTCCACGGTGAGCCATTGCAAATGTGGATCAATTCCCCTACCTTAGGAGGCTCCTCTCAGTAAGGGCACATTGAGATTCAACCTCGCCTCCAGTAGTCAGCACTGTCTCAGGAACATGCTGTTTGATGACAAAGTCCAAAGACTACATTACACGATACTAAGCTTAACTTAACCCTTACACAATGAGCTCATTGGTTAATTCCAGAACACACTGCTTGAAGAAACTATCTCAAAAGCATCCTGTAAATCCCACATGGCCACTCTGATTTTTTTGGTGTATATGTAGATTAAAACCTCCTGTGATTGTCAGTGAAATTTTTACCACAAGAACACAGTGTTTCTTCTTGTATATTACATCATGATCATTGTGAAGAGACCTGGGCCACTCCTACTCATGACTCTTTTCCCCAGTATCCCTCATCTCCAACTGAACTGATTCTATATCCTGATTTCCTGAAATAAGGTCATCTCTAATAATTACACCAATGCAAGCCTTAATTACCACTACCACTTAACCACCACTCCATCTTTATATAGCTTTGTATTCTTAAATGCCACTTATCCTTCAATACTGAGCACCCAATCCTTTCCATGTCACTTTAATGTCTATGATCATGGTTATTTACTTCAATGTAGGCTGGCAAATCATTCACCTTGTCCTGAAACTTGCACGAATTCAGATACAAAGCCTTCAGTTTTGTCTTTTAATTACCTTCATAACTTCGTGTCTTCACTGTTGGTGTATTCTTAGGCATTTTATGGCCTTTCTTTGACTTTCTATATTACTATTTTCTTCTCTTACCTTGATTCAACCCCTTGATTTGCTTCATCAACTCAAGACTGATTCCTTACCAGCCTTTGTAAAACTCTTTCTATTTCCCTTATCATGTGTGTCACTACAACACAGAGGGAGTTCTAATACAGTTCAGGTATAGACTACTCCAGTGGTACAGATCCTATTTTCCCCTATACCGGGGCCAGTGCCTCATAGATTAGAATCCAATTCTCCTACACTAATCTCTGAGCACACATTAATTTCACTCATTCACTCTATGCCAACTTGCACATGACTCAAGTAACATTATTTTAAACCTTTGTGGCACTGTATTTCAACTTAACATCTAAATTATCATACTCTGTCAAGAGAACCCTTCTCTTAGTTCGACCTGTGTCATCAGTGCTAATGTGGGCCATAACCATTTGTTCCTGTCCCCCTCGCTGAGGGTTTGTCTTCAAACCAGAGCTGGTGTCACAAACCCCATCACGCACAGCCATCTGGACTCATGCTCCTTCTGTAAAAAAACAGTGCCAATCCCCCTCACTGTACTGTCCCACTACATTCCTTTTTTACTCCCTCCCAGTTTGAATGGCTTCCTGTATTACAGTGCATTGGTCAGTCAGCTCAGCCCTCATACCCAATATCCAATCAAGCAGAAACAAACTCAGGCCAATTAGACAATTGTAAAGGCTGAGGGTCCTGGACTCTTGTCCTCTGGGTCCCCTTACCTGCCTCAGTTGTAGTCACAAGGGCAGGGACAGCAATGAAGGACCCTCAGTACTGCCCATGGTCTCCATCCAAGCACAGCAGTTCCGTCCCAGATATGAGCTCTGTGGTCCCTCTGGAGCCATGGATCCCAGTTATTGGCCCTGATATACCCCCAGTCTGTCACGTCCTGCCCTCTGTCTCCTCTTGTGCAGCTTTTCAATTCCTGCTCTTCTGGAGGCTAATAAAGGCAGGTAGAAAGAAACAAACATCTTCTTCCTGTCTTCTCCTAACTTGCTTACTCACCAAACTCGCCGATTTGCACGCTGCTCTCCCTTCACTTTCTTTGGGCCCATGCAATTTCCTTTCAGTATAATTCATTATTTCCACTTTCACCACCTCTTAGCAAGGACCCCCAGGGTATAGCCACTTGCTGCATAGATAAATACTCCCTGCACTTCCCATGGCTAATTTGCAATCACTGAACATCCCTGGACACTATGGCGCAATTTAGCATGGCCAATCCACCTTAACCTGTAACGTTTCAATCTTGATATGATTCTTCCTCAGAACTCTTTGTAACATAATATACCATATATTCATTTTATATGTTATATATTTCATACTGTATAACTATCACTTCTTTGGGGTAACTAGGGATGGGCAATGCATTCAACTGTTCCAGAAAACGCTCTGGTTCAAATTTTGCCCACTCAAAAGAATCCGAAATCTCTGGTGGTTTGCCTTTATTTACCTCATTGACCGGAACACTTTAGAACACGGTTCCTGCCAGTATTCCAAGAAAACCTTCCACATTAAACAGATGTTCACCTGCACATCTGCTAATGTGGTATACAGTATCCTCTGTTCCCGTTGTGGCCTCCTGTACATCGGGGAAACTAAGCGGAGGCTTGGGGACTGCTTTGTGGAACACCTACGCTCGGTTCGCGACAAACGACTGCATCTCCCAGTCGCGAGCCATTTCAACTCCCCCTCCCACTCCTTAGATGACATGTCCGTCCTGGGCCTCCTCTAGTGCCACAACGATGCTACCCGAAGGTTGCAGGAACAGCACCTCATATTTCGCTTGGGAACCCTGCAGCCCAATGGTATCAATGTGGACTTCACAAGCTTCAAAATCTCCCCTCCCCCTACCACATCCCAAAACCAGCTCAGCAAGTCCCTGCCTCCTTGGCCTGTCTGTCTTTTCTACCACCTCTCCATTTCTCCCACCTCAACCCCCACCCCACCTCCTACCTACCAGCCTCACCCCCGCCTCTTTGACCTGTCCGTCTTCCCCTGACTGACCAACCCCCATCCTAACTCCCCACCTACACTCACTTTTACTGGCTCCATCCCCGCCTCCTTGACCTGTCCGTCTCCTCTCCACCTATCTGCTCCTTTATCCATCTTCCATCCGCCTCTCCCTCTCTCCCTATTTATTTCAGAATCCCCTTGCCCTCCCCCATTTCTGAAGAAGGGTCCAGACCCGAAACGTCAGCTTTCCTGCTCCTATGATGCTGCTTGGCCTGCTGTGTCCATCCAGCTCTATATCTCATTATCTCCTGCCAGTATTGTTGGCTTGTCAGTTACAATCACCAGTCTTCAGACAACGCAGCCAATGTTTCAATAGGCTAGGTAGAACTGTTTTTATATAAGACTCCAAATAAAAACGAAATACTGTGAATCTTGAGAAATAAAAACTTAAAGTGCTGGAGAAAACAAACAGGTCTGGCAGCATCTGTGGAGAGAGAAAGAGATTTAAAAGTACAAATCTGATATGACTCTTCTTCAGAACACTGAGAAGTTTTAAGGTTCCACAGAAGGGTGATTGGACTCGGACCATTATCTATGTTTTTCTCTCTCCACAGACCTGCTGAGCATTTCCAACATCTGCCTCCAGACAAGGGTCAACACTGTAATAAAACAAAGAACTGTTGATGCTGGAAATCTAAAACAAAAATAGAATTTGCTGGAGAAACTTAGCAGATATGGCAGCCTCTGTGGAAAGAAAGCAGAGTTAGTGTTTCATGCCCAGTGACTCTTCTTAGAACGACTCATTTCTAAATCATTAACTTTCATCTACATGATATATGGCACAGTAGCATAGTGGTTAGCACTGCCCCCTCACAGCGCCAGGAATCCTGGTTTGATTCCAGCCTCAGGCAACTGTCTGTGTGGAGTTTTCTCATTCTCCCTGTGTCTGCATGGGTTTTATCGGATTCTTCAGTTTCCTCCCACAGTCCAAGGATGTGCAGGTTAGGTGGATTGGCCATGCTAAATTGCCCCATAGTGAGCAGGAATGAGCAGTCTAGGTGGGTTAGCCATGGGAAATACAAGGATGGAGTAGTGGGTGGGATGCTCTTCAGAGGGTTGGCATGGACTCAATGGGCCAAATGGCCTGCTTCCACACTGTAGGGATTCTATGATGATACCTTTAGGAGTAAGCTACCCCAGTAGTGGTTGCAGGAACCACTATCAGACAAGTGGACTATCAATTCACACAAGACAAATGACCAAAAATATCAGTTATGAGGGTGAGAGAGAGGTAGATATCAGGAATTTACACAGTCGATGAGAGTTCTGGGACATTCTGTGCTACAATACTAGGTGTACACAGATTTTAATTGCTGCCATTTTCCTGTTAAAATGGGAGGGTCCCTTATTCCTGACTCAGACGTTCTGAACAAAAGGAACTCAATCCCCACCTTAACCAGCATTTGCTGTAAACAACATTGACAGTGTTTTGAACCCATAGTTAATGGGAAAGCAATGATTGCATCAGGAGAGAAAGAAAGAACTTGCATTTAAATAGCACCTTTCATAACAACTGGAGACCCCAAAATAGTTTCACATCCAATGAAAAATTTTGAAGTGTCCATTTTTGCAGTAGAGTAAAACACAGCAGGTGATTTGCACATAGTAAGATCCCATAAACAGCAATACGAGGATTATCAAATAAGTTGTTTTTTTTCAAATTGGTGTTAATTTAAGGCTTGTTATTGAACAAGTACATCGAGGGCAGGCATGGAGGGGGATCTCCCTGTCACTTTGCAAACAAGAGTGGCATTCTTACAGAAATCAAAAGGAACCATGAGAGATCATTTAAACCATCCTTCGGTCTGAACTCTTGATTTTCAGAATTTTGATCCCTGTCTATATTTTATCTTCTTGTGATAATTCTGTCAAACTGTCTGTCTTTCTTCTGCTTAATGTGTGTGTGTGTGTGTGTGTGTGTGTGCGCGTGTATGTGTGTATATGTGTACGTGTTTGCGTGCAGATGTGTGTGTCTGTATATGTGTATATGTGCACATGCGTATATGTCTTTGTGCGCGTCTGTGTGTTTTTTTTAATTCATTCACGGAATGACCGTGTCGCTGGCCAGGTAGCATTGCCTATCCCTAATTGCCCAGAGGCCAGTTCAGAGTCAACCACTTTGCTGTGGGTCTGGAGTCACATGTAGGCCAGACCAGGTGAGGACGGCAGTTTCCTTCTCTAAAGGACATTAGTGAACCAGGTGGGTTTTTCCAACAATCGACAATGGATTCACAGTAATCATTAGATTCTTAATTCCAGATATTTTTTATTGAGTTCAAATTCCACCATCTGCCACGGTGGAATTTGAACCTGGGTTCCCAGAACATTATCTCGGTCTCTGGATTAACAGTCCAGCGATAATACCACTAGGCCTGTCTGTGTGTGTGTGTGCGCGTGTGTGTGCGCGTGTGTGTGCGTGTGTGTGTGTGTGTGTGAATTGCACGTAGGTGGATTAGAAATCCTTCCTTTTCACTGCTATTTGTTGAAGTTAAGCGCGTTACAATAAAGTTATTTTCTGTTAATGACAAAACCTGGACTGAACTGATTTTGTTCTGAACTACAGTCTGTCAGACAAATTGATCATTTTTACAGATTCAGAGAATCACAGGGAGGCCATTCAGCCCTTCATGCCTGTGCCATTTCCCATACAAGCATTATGACTTAAGGCCATTTTCCTGCTTTTACTCCGTAGCCTTGCACATTCTTTCGATTCAAACAATGCATTAAGTGGAAAGGTGTTTTTCTTGCATCGTATTTACCATGTTTACAAATCACTTTAAATTTTGATAGCCAAATGAGATTCTATATATTTTTTGCGATTGCTTGTTGCACAGTGGAGCCTGATTGTCCAGGCAGCCTTCCCAGTTACATTGTGACACTACCCTTGCTATTTATAGGCATTTTCTAATCAACCTGGAGCAAGTAGGACTTGAACCTTTTGGCTCAGCGGCAGGGACACTACCACTGTGGCACAAGATCTCCGAAAGTGGCAGCAATGTTTCTGCTTGGTTTCGAACCATGTACCTTTTGTGTGCTAAATAAAAGTGATGGCCATTGCAATACAGAAACTCATCATTATTCTTGCTGTTACATTTTTGACTCGTTGTTACATGTCAAATTCGAGGCCATCATGCCTGCCGCCCTGTTTCTGAATCCATTTGATAAGGTTTCCACTTCAGCACAGGACAGATACATTACCAAAATCCTACCTGCCTGTGAATATCCAAAACGATCCTTCATAAGATCTCTTTGATCTTTTTGGCCACACCACTAACCTTCAACTTCCCCTTCCCCTTCCCCTTCCACCTGTCCCCTTCCACCCTTCCCCTGTCCAGCCCAGCTGGGTAGGATAGCACTCTCCTGGTACAATTCTTATACCTCCAGTTTCTACCATGGGCTTCTGTCTCCATCCCTGGAGATCTCTACATGCTGCCTCTCAGCAATACCATTTGTGGGTGTGGGGAGCGACCTTACCTTATGCTGACAATTGGGAAGCTGCTGGGTCCAGGCGAAATGCCACATTTACACAAACCCGTTTATTAATTCTATCATAGTTAGTGGACAGTGATATTGAACAGGATATAAAAGTCAAATTCTATCCAAATCTATGGGTTAAAATTATCCTCCCTGATGTCAAACTCACATGTATGTCACCACCAATGCTATTGCTCTCTCTTCCTTCTGATTGTGGGAGTTTCCAATGCCTAGCGTGTCGCAGTAGTTCAGTGGTTAGCCCTGCTGCCTCAGAGCACCAGGGACCCGGGTTTAATTCCAGCCTTAGGTGACAGTCTGTGTGGAGTTTGCATGTTCTCCCTGTTTCTGCTGGGTGCTCCCATTTCCTCTCACAATCCAAAAATGTGCAGGAGAGCTGGATTGGCCATGCCAAGTGTGGGGTTACGGGAATAGGTTGGGATGCTCTTCAGAGGGTTGCTGCACTGTAGGGATCCTATAAATTGGCTGAGATAGTAGGAACTGCTGATGCTGGAGAATCTGAGATAACAAGGTGCAGAGCTGGATGAACACAGCAAGCCAAGCAGCATTAGAGGAGCAGGAAAGCTGAAGAAGGATCTAGCCCCGAAACATCAGCTTTCCTGCACCTCTGATGCTGCCTAGCCTGCTGTGTTCATCCAGCTCTACACTTTGTTATCTATAAATTGGCTGTTTGTTTCCAACAGTGACGGTACTTCATAATGTAACTGTAAAGTCTTTAGGAAACCATGAGCTTGTGAAAGGTGCCATAAAAATGCAAACCTTTATTTTCACAATAAGAGTACTGGCACGGTCCAGCTGATGAGATACTTCCCACTCAGTTGGAAGACTTTGAATTCAAGTCCCATTGTAGGCTTGAGCAGTGGTGACCCAGTGCCTCAGTGGTTAGCAGTGCTGCCTTGCAGCACCAGGGACCCAAGTTCTATTCCACCCTCAGGAGTTTGCTCATTCTTCCTGTGTCTGTGCAGGTTTGCTCCAGTTTCCTCCCACAGTCCAAAGGTGTGCAGCTTAAGTGGATTGGCCATGCTAAATTGCCTGTGGTGTCTAAGGATATAAACGACTTATAGCACTAATTGACAGAAAGTTTAGCGATCTCTTGGTGCCAGAACCCTTCCCTTTCTACTAACTCCATGACAACTAAATTAGTTTGCTAGTTGTATGGGTTAATAATGTGCAACTTGATTGACAGGTTTACAACATAATCACAATAACTTTAAATATGACAGTGATTTATGAAGCACTTTGTCATGGGAAGGACTCTCAGTGTAAATCTCTTGAGACGAAAACAGATTGCGCGCTGCCGGCCACGTTCTCCAGCCCTTATTGTTCTCACTTTACACTTCCTCAGTCAGAGAGGGAGGGGCACTTGTTTACAGGAACTGCTGAGCTTCGTTTTCTTTGCTTTAGAACAACACCTTATTGTCAATAGATGCTTCCAATTGGCTGGTCATTATGTCATCTACAATAATATAATTGCCTCCTTCTCTGTTCTAAAGGGAATGGTTAAAAACGCAGTCACAAGATCCTGCTAAAACTATTTTCTTATTTTTCAATAACAAGGAGCCATGTATGAATCATAGGAACAGGAGTAGTCCATTCAGTGCCTCAGACCTGTTCAATGAGATCATGGCTGATTTGTGGCATTATTCCATACACCTGCCTTTAGCCATTAATGCCTTCACTTAACAAACATTTATCGATCTCAGATTTAAAATTAACAACTGATCCAGCATCCAGTGCCATTTGTGGAGCAACAGGTTCAAGAACAGCTCCTTCCCCGCTGTTATTAGACTTCTGAATAGACCTCTCAAATTTCAAATCTAATGTTGATCTTGCTTTTCATGCACCCGCTTTGCGACCGTAAATTTGTATTCCTTGCTCTGTTCAACCACCCTATGATCTTTGCATGCTATGATCTGCCTGTGCTGCGTGCAAAACAAAACTTTTCACTGTACCTAGGTACATTTGACAATAATAAATTAAATCGAGTCAAGTCAAAGAGAGTTCTAAACATCTGTCATCCTATGTATGTAGAAGTGCTTCTTAACATCTCTCCTTAGCCGTCTGGCCCTAATTGTCAGACTATGCCCCTAGTTCTAGAATCCCCAACCAGTGGGAATAGTTTATTTTTATCTATTCTGTCTTTTCCTGTTAATATCTTGAAGACTTTGATCAGATCACCCCATAACATTCTAAATTCTACAGAAGACAGGCCTGGTGTGTGCAATCTCTGCTTATACCTTAAACCTCTGAAGTCCAGGTATCATTCTTGTAAACCTACATTGTACTCCCTCCAAGATATGGAGGTGCTAATGTTGGACTGGGGAGTACAGGGTCAGAAATCACAAGACACCAGGTTATAGTCCAACAGGTTTATTTGAAATCACAAGCTTTCAGAGCCTCATTCCTTCTTCAGTGAGGTTCCAAAAGCATGTAATTTCAAATTAACCTGTTGGACTATAGACTGGTGTCCTGTCATTTCTGACCTTGTACTCCCTCAAAGGCCAATATATTCTTCCTAAGGTGTGATGCCCATATCTGCTCACAGTACTTCAAGCTGAGGGATGACCTTCTAGAGGTTTATAAGATTATGAGGGGTGTGGATAGGGTGAATAGACAATATCTTTTCCCCAGGGTAGGGGAGTCCCAAACTAGAGGCCGTAGGTTTAAGGTGAGAGGGGAAAGATTTAAAAAGGACATGAAGGTTAACTATTCATCCAGACGGTACTGCGTGCATGCAATGAGCTGCCAGAGAATGTGGTGGAGGCTGGTACCAATTACAACATTTAAAAGGCATCTGGATGGGTATATGAATAGAAATGGTTTAAAGGGATATGGGCCAAATGGGACTAGATTAATATAGGATATCTGGTCAGCATGTGGAAGTTGGACCAAAGGGTCTGTTTCTGTGCTGTTTAACTCTCTGACCCTAAGTAGGGTCTAACCATTTATTTTAAAAGATGGTGAAAATGTGGGCCCCCTTTTAAAGTGAATCCTTTTAGAATTTCATCTTTATTATTTGCTGTGTAGCATGAACCCTCATTTAGAGCAGTAACGAGTCTTCACCAAAGGTAAATTTATTGGCTGCCATGTTTCTCTATTATCAGTGCAACTTTTGAGAAAATTGGATGTTTCAGTCTTAGAAGGAATGAAATTTAGCCCAAAAATGAAAGGGAACAGTGGTCATCCTCGCATCATGAGCGGCTGCCCTATGCTCATTGACCAAGCGCTTTTGGAAAATTGATTCCGGCAGCGTAAGCTGCCTCCCCCTAGAAACAGAGGAAATCACCAAGTAGTGAGGAGTAGATGGGGGTTCCTCATCAGGCAGCCTTTGTAGGTAGCAGTCCTTGTCAGGGAGCAGACTTCTTCTGATAGAAGGTGGAGCAGAAGAGGAAACTCTACACCTTGTTATCTCAGATTCTCCAGCATCGGCAGTTCCTATTGTCTCTAAAGCAATATCCCAGCTGTCTACCCAGAACAACGTAAGTGATTCTATTTTGAAGGGGAGTTTGTCCTGGGGCTCATGGTCTCTGCTGTCCTCCAAACAACATAATAAAATAAAACAGATTACCTGATCGTTGCCAAGTTTCTAGTTTTGAGTGCCTGCCCTGCTCAATTTGACTGGTGTATTTACAGCAGTGACAACATGAAATAATCCTCCACAGGCCGGTATCTCATCATCAAGTAAACCTTGTGGAGAGTCCTTGACACTGATCCAGCTCCTTCAGAGCCAGCTCTCAGAGTGAGCAGGGTGTCTGACATTCCTGTTTATATCTGTCAGCCAGGGCTCCCTGATTGGACCAGATTAACAGCCCCAATCAGGGAACTCATATTCTATAAGGTCCACCTGGTTGACCTTGTTACAATCATTACACCACATTTATTGGCTTTGAAGCACTTTGAGACAATAGTGGTCATGAAACAAAAGCAGAGATTGCTGGAAAAGCTCAGCATCTGTGAAGAGAAATCAAAGTTAACATTTCAGGTCTGGTGACCCTTCCTCAGTTCTGAGGAATCCTACCAAAACCTAACCCCTTACCCTGTACTTCCCATGGAAGATCCACCTAACCTACACATCTTTGGGAGGAAGCCAGAGCACCCGCACAGACGTGGGGCAAATGTGCAAACTCCACACAGACAGTCACCCAAGGCTGGAAGTGAACCCGGGTCTCCAACACTGTGAGGCAGCAGTGCTAACCACTGAGCCACTGCGCTGCCTGCTTAGGGGGTGACCACATGTCCTGGTTTTGTGGAAATACGTTGTGCAGGATAGTGCCTCCAAAGATTTCCTCAAAATGGTTCAAATGTCCCAGCTTCCCTGTCGATTCTGCAGGAGCAGTGAGCTCAATTTGAATTGAATATATCTTACAAGTTTATGCATTTAGCATAGATCTGCTGCTCCTGTTTCTACAGCGCAGTTTGTGTCATTTTAACCCCAGAGCTGGCACGGTCGGTGCAGCCAGCCCCCACAGTTGGCTTGAGTGAATGGCCATTTTCCCCTGCACTAGGCACTGTTCCTGCCACATTCCCTCACAGCCGTGCTCCCTCTCCCTGGAGTAGGGGGTTATACTTCCAGATAACAGGTGAATCTCCTCCGGGTGGTGGTCGGGGTGGAGTTGGTGGGGGCGGTGAGAGGGGGAGAAAGTGAGTGGCAGGAATTTGGGAAGAGCATTATCCGAGCAGTTTCTATCCACAGAGCGCGGTTTCATTAGTGCCCAGCAGCGAATGGACTTTGATAAAGATGAAAAGGCACTGATTTATGATGACTTCACCGTTCAGTGACAGAACAGGTGCTGCACTAAGGCCCTGCAATAGGAAATCAGTTTGTGTTCTGACACACTACACCCTCAGGGAGTCACTGTTCCCACTTTTGAAAATATGGTCATCCAGTTTCTCCGAAACTTTAATGGGGCTTGTAGGTGCATTTCTGATCTGAGGCCAGTAAACAGTTCCCTGGATTGTTTTTATTTCACAGTCTGCTCTCTCTGGGAAGCCAAACCTCCCAGTCAACCTTCAGACAGGTTAACCTCCAACTTTGACATTGAGTGAGCTTGGCTGAGTTACCGAGCAGTTAATTACTAACCATTAAAGTTTATAAAACCGTCCTTTACCTGCTCGGTCCTCTCTGTTTGTGAGTTAGCTCAGATGAAGCAGATAATCCCTTTCACTCAACGTTTTCTCCCTTAAAGGGGCAGCATTATGTGGGTGCGATATACCTGAGAAGATTGTGAGACAACCTTAATGAAATGTGTTAAATTCTTAGAGAATTTCACAGGATAGATGCTAAGAGGTTGTTTCCTCTTGTGGGAGAGTCTAGGAGCAGACAGCACCATCTCAGAGTAAGGGGCCATAGACTTAAGAGATGAGGAAGGACCTTTTCTCTCAGAGGGTTGTGAAATCTGTGGAATTCTTTATTACAGAGGACTGTCAAGGCTGGGTCATTAAGTGTATTCAAAGCTGAGATAGATTTTAAATCAGGAAAGCAATCAACGGTTATGGGAATAAGGCGTGAAAGTGGAGTTGAGGATTATCGAATCAGCCATGATCTCATTGAATGGTGAAGCAGACTCAATGGGCTGAATGG
The DNA here is from genome assembly GCA_024137785.1 of Ginglymostoma cirratum. Lineage (NCBI taxonomy): Eukaryota > Metazoa > Chordata > Chondrichthyes > Orectolobiformes > Ginglymostomatidae > Ginglymostoma > Ginglymostoma cirratum. The sequence goes on from JAHRHZ010000088.1 coordinate 82,680, forward strand.
CCTGCTTCTGTTCCTATGCTTTATTGTCCTATTTGACTGAGCTAGGCCATGGACAATGCTCTTACTTGAAATGGTGACCATTTCACTTTCTTGGTCGTTGACCTCCTTATCTTCAGGACAAATAACCACTTGATGTTCATTCTTCAGTGGCTCTGTACGTTTGAGCATCAGCAATCAGACCCAGCCCAATCCTGCACTTGGTGGCTGCACAGACACATGTCCTTACCGTGGGCCATTGGATTGTGATCAGAACTTTGCACATGATCCCAGGTGTTCCCTGAGGCCAACTGCAGTAGTTTCAATGACAATACAAGAGATAGAAGCAGGAGTGGCCATTCAGATCCTCCAGCCTGCTCCTTCAGTCAGTAAGATCAAGACTAGACCTGATGTGGCTTTAACTCCGCATCCCTGCCTCTTCCCTACCGCTCAATTATCAATCATAGAGCTGCATAACTCGGTCTTGAACCTATTCGATGTTCCATCCTCGATAACAAGCTGTGGGGCTGGATGAACACAGCAGGCCAAGCAGCATCATAGGAGCAGGAAAGCTTGACGTTTCGGGCCTAGACCATTCCTGCTCCTATGATGCTGCTTGGCCTGCTGTGTTCATCCAGCCCCACAGCTTGTTATCTCGGATTCTGCAGTACCTTTTATGAATGTTCCATCCTCCACTGCTTTCTATAGGAGAGAATTCCAAATATCAATCACCCTTTGACAGAAAAATTCATCACCAACTTAAGTGTGAGGCCCCTTATTTTGAAACTGTGCCACTTAGTTCTGGATTTTCCACATGGGGAAGCATCCTCTCCCTATCTAACCTGTCAAACACCGCCGGTATTTTACATGTTTCAATAAGCTCATCTTCCATTCTTCTAAATGTCAATAGATGCAGGCCCAGTGTACTTAACCTTTCCTCATAAGATAACCTCCTTCATCTCAGGAGTCATTGCAGTGAATCTTCTCCGGACTGCCTCTAATGCCAGCCCCTCAGACTAACAACATTTTGCTTAAGTATTGCCTGGAGATCTAACCTTTTGTTATTACATCTTTATACATCAGCACCTATAGGATGTCCATTATGTCTCAGTGAACAACAGTCTAAATCTTCAAAGCTCACTGCATGAAACTTAAGGGCAAAATTCCACCAGGTCCAAGCTTACCATCCAGGTCACTGCAGTCTCAGCTGAAGGAATACATAGTCTCCATTCCATCAGTGTAACTGCCAACATCTCAGATACCTCGCACTATTTATGCTACTGTACCCACCTCCCACCAAAACTTGTGTTCTACTACTCTCACTACTGCAACATCTTCCTGTGCTCCATTACCAAACTCAACCTCATTATTTCTTGTAGAATCCCTACAGTGTGGGAAAAAGGCCATTTGGCCATTTGAGTCTGCACTGACCCTCTGAAGGGCATCTGACTTAGACTGCACTCTCCCATTTCCATATCCCCATATCCCCATAACCCCTCATTTTCTTTGGTTATTCCACCTAACCTGCACATCCCTACACACTATGGGCAATTTAGCCCGGATAATCCATCTAAACTGCACATCTTTGGACTGTAGGAGGAAACCGACACAGACATGGGGAGAATGTGCAAATTTGACTCAGACAGCTGCCCGAGGCCAGGATTGAACCCAGGTTTCTGGTGCTGTGAGATAGCAGTACTAACCACTGAGCCACTGTGCCACCCATTAATCCTCTATGCTGCCTACTCACTCATTCCAGATACCTCCCTGCTGCATCAACAGTAATCACGGTCCAACCCACTTTCATCTCCCTCAATGCCTGAGGAAGGCGATGGCCTAGTGGTATTATCTGTTAATCCAGGGACCCAGATAATGTTCTGGGACCTGGGTTCAGATCTTGCCATGGCAGATGGTGAAATTTGAATTCAGTAAATATCTGGAATTAAGAATCTAATGATGACCATGAATCCACTGTTGATTGTCGGAAAAACCAATCTGGTTCAGTAATGTCTTGCAAGGAAGGAAACTGCCATCCTTACCTGGTCTGGCCTACATGTGACTCCAGACCCACAGCAATATGGTTGACTCTGAACTGCCCTCTGGGCAATTAGGGATGGGCAAGAACTGCTGCTTGACCAGCAACGCCCTCATCCCGTGAATGAATATAGGAAAAAAAACCTACCTGTCTCTCATTCCAGGATAAACCAGCCCATGCTGGGGCAGAATAAGCCTCCTAAATGAAAGAGTTCAAGGAGTGTTGTGAGCATTTGCAAAGTTACACAGGAAACAGATCCCAAACCTCTTCCCAAAGATGAGTCTGAACCTTTGCCTAATCAGTGATTAAACATCACCCATCATTGAGCGATGATGGGCACCGAAGAAAGGATAAATAGGATTCAGTAAATTTCAAAACTGAAAATGAATCTTTTCAAAGCACAGAGTGACAAGTTCACAAGATACATTGTCAAGGTAACATTTCAAGTAGATTCTGTTTTGTTGCTTGTTCAAGGGGGAAGTGGTCATGGGGAATGTTATGGTCAAGCAGCATTATCGCAGGGCTGTTAATCCAGAAACTCAGGTAATGTTCTGGGGACCTGGGTTCAAATCCCACCACTCCAGATGGTGGAATTTGACTTCAAGGAGGGAAAAAGGAAAAACAAATCTGGAATTAAGAGTCTAACAATGATTTTGAATCCATTGTCAGAAAAACCCATCTGGTTCACTAATGCCATTCAGGGAAAGAAACTATCATCCCTACCTGACCTGGACTATATGTGACTCCAGTAATGTGGGTTGACTTTTAACTGCCCTCTGGACAATTAGGGATAGGCAATATGTGCTGGCCTAGCCAGCGACCCCCTCATCTCATGAACAAATAAAAAACATCAGTAATGAGAACAGTGAAGTGAAAAAAAAGTCCTTTTACAAACTGTATCTGAGATAAAAGGTACTGCAGATGCTGGAGAATCCGAGATAACAAGGTGTGGAGCTGGATGAACGCAGCAGGCCAAGC